>CACRXE010000021.1:477500-615277 GCA_902685375.1 Neostethus bicornis
TAAACCACACCTCTAAACCCCTCCCACCCCCATCCTAACCACACCTCTAAACCCCTCCCACCCACATCCTAATCACACCTCTAAACCCCTCCCACCCACATCCTAAACCACACCTCTAAACCCCTCCCACCCCCATCCTAACCACACCTCTAAACCCCACCCACCCCCATCCTAACCACACCTCTAAACCCCACCCACCCCCATCCTAAACCACACCTCTAAACCCCTCCCACCCACATCCTAACCACACCTCTAAACCCCTCCCCCATCCTAAACCTAACCACACCTCTAAACCCCACCCACCCCCATCCTAAACCACACCTCTAAACCCCACCCACCCCCATCCTAACCACACCTCTAAACCCCTCCCCCATCCTAAACCTAACCACACCTCTAAACCCCTCCCACCCACATCCTAATCACACCTCTAAACCCCTCCCACCCCCATCCTAAACCACACCTCTAAACCCCACCCCCCCACATCCTAACCACACCTCTAAACCCCTCCCACCCCCATCCTAAACCACACCTCTAAACCCCACCCACCCCCATCCTAACCACACCTCTAAACCCCACCCACCCCCATCCTAAACTACACCTCTAAACCCCACCCCCATCCTAAACCTAACCACACCTCTAAACCCCACCCCCTTCATCCTAACTACAACTCTAAACCCCTCCCACCCCCATCCTAACCACACCTCTAAACCCCTCCCACCCCCATCCTAACCACACCTCTAAACCCCTCCCACCCACATCCTAACCACACCTCTAAACCCCTCCCCCATCCTAAATCTAACCACACCTCTAAACCCCACCCACCCCCATCCTAAACCACACCTTTAAACCCCTCCCACCCACATCCTAAACCACACCTCTAAACCCCTCCCACCCACATCCTAATCACACCTCTAAACCCCACCCCCATCCTAAACCTAACCACACCTCTAAACCCCACCCCCTTCATCCTAACTACAACTCTAAACCCCTCCCACCCCCATCCTAAACCACACCTCTAAACCCCTCCCACCCACATCCTAATCACACCTCTAAACCCCACCCACCCCCATCCTAACCACACCTCTAAACCCCACCCACCCCCATCCTAAACCACACCTCTAAACCCCTCCCACCCACATCCTAAACCACACCTCTAAACCCCTCCCACCCACATCCTAATCACACCTCTAAACCCCTCCCCCATCCTAAACCTAACCACACCTCTAAACCCCACCCACCCCCATCCTAAACCACACCTCTAAACCCCACCCACCCCCATCCTAACCACACCTCTAAACCCCTCCCCCATCCTAAACCTAACCACACCTCTAAACCCCACCCACCCCCATCCTAACCACACCTCTAAACCCCACCCACCCCCATCCTAAACCACACCTCTAAACCCCTCCCACTCACATCCTAACCACACCTCTAAACCCCTCCCCCATCCTAAACCTAACCACACCTCTAAACCCCACCCACCCCCATCCTAACCACACCTCTAAACCCCTCCCACCCACATCCTAAACCACACCTCTAAACCCCTCCCACCCACATCCTAATCACACCTCTAAACCCCTCCCACCCACATCCTAATCACACCTCTAAACCCCTCCCCCATCCTAAACCACACCTCTAAACCCCTCCCACCCACATCCTAATCACACCTCTAAACCCCACCCCCATCCTAAACCTAACCACACCTCTAAACCCCACCCACCCCATCCTAAACCACACCTCTAAACCCCTCCCACCCACATCCTAAACCACACCTCTAAACCCCTCCCACCCACATCCTAATCACACCTCTAAACCCCACCCCCATCCTAAACCTAACCACACCTCTAAACCCCTCCCACCCCCATCCTAACCACACCTCTAAACCCCACCCACCCCCATCCTAACCACACCTCTAAACCCCACCCACCCCCATCCTAAACCACACCTCTAAACCCCTCGCACCCACATCCTAATCACACCTCTAAACCCCACCCCCATCCTAAACCTAACCACACCTCTAAACCCCACCCACCCCCATCCTAACCACACCCACCCCCATCCTAAACCACACCTCTAAACCCCACCCACATGCTAATCACACCTCTAAACCCCTCCCACCCACATCCTAAACCTAACCACACCTCTAAACCCCACCCCCTTCATCCTAACTACACCTCTAAACCCCTCCCACCCCCATCCTAAACCACACCTCTAAACCCCTCCCACCCACATCCTAATCACACCTCTAAACCCCTCCCCCATCCTAAACCTAACCACACCTCTAAACCCCACCCACCCCCATCCTAACCACACCTCTAAACCCCACCCACCCCCATCCTAAACCACACCTCTAAACCCCTCCCACCCGCATCCTAAACCTAACCACACCTCTAAACCCCACCCACCCGCATCCTAAACCACACCTCTAAACCCCTCCCACCCACATGCTAATCACACCTCTAAACCCCTCCCACCCCCATCCTAAACCTAACCACACCTCTAAACCCCACCCACCCCCATCCTAACCACACCTCTAAACCCCACCCACCCCCATCCTAAACCACACCTCTAAACCCCACCCACATGCTAATCACACCTCTAAACCCCTCCCCCATCCTAAACCTAACCACACCTCTAAACCCCACCCACCCACATCCTAATCACACCTCTAAACCCCTCCCACCCGCATCCTAAACCTAATCACACCTCTAAACCCCTCCCACCCCATCCTAAACCTAACCACACCTCTAAACCCCACCCACCCACATCCTAACCACACCTCTTAACCCCTCCCACCCGCATCCTAAACCTAATCACACCTCTAAACCCCTCCCACCCCATCCTAAACCTAACCACACCTCTAAACCCCACCCACCCGCATCCTAAACCACACCTCTAAACCCCTCCCACCCTCATCCTAAACCTAACCACACCTCTAAACCCCTCCCACCCTCATCCTAAACCTAACCACACCTCTAAACCCCTCCCACCCTCATCCTAACCACACCTCTAAACCCCTCCCACCCTCATCCTAACAACACCTCTAAGCCCCTCCCACCCTCGTTCTAACCACACCTCTAAACCCCTCCCACCCGCATCCTAAACTTACACCTTTGACGCATCATCCCGTTAAATTTAAACCCCTAAACTATCAAACAAAGATCTACAGGAATTTTCTTTAAGGGGAGTTACAGAGTTACGAAGCAGACTGGACCTTAGAAACACTCTTCAGGTTTAGGTCCAGATGGGACTGTATGGGTCCAGCAAAACAAATTCAGAACTCTGACTGATCTAGTCTTACGGGGGGAGCCTAACTGGTATTTTTACTCACTTTGTTTTTGTGATGTCTTTTATTTTGAAGGTAAATTTACCATTATCATAGCAACCAGAGCACGTTACCATAGCAACCAGCGTGTGGTAGGACAGAGAGAATGTTTCCATGTCATAAAGACGCTGCTAAAAAAATTTACGTAAAGACAAAGTGGATTTAAGTTTATTATTGTTAATAATAAGACTGGTATTTTTAGACCAGCCTTAAAAAGACAGTTTTTTTCAGGCTGGTCTTATTTAGATCGGTCCATCTCAATATTGTCAGACACTGAACCGGTCCATGGAGCAGAAAAGGTCGGGGACCTCTGACAAAAATGATTGACAACCGTTAGCCTAACACTTGCTAGCGTTTTAGCTACTAGCAGGTTGAATTCCGACCTCATCGATTATTTTTATGTTAAATATTTCATCAAATTTTTTTTTTTTTTATACTTTACGATCCTGTAATTGTTTACGGTTATGTTGTTTTACAATCACAGTCTGGTTGATTAGGTCACCTAGCAACGGTCATGCTAACTAACCGGTGTCATCCACAGGATCGATTTGTGGGAGGATCCGAGCTGCTGGAGGCGGAGCTACAGAGACAGGTGGACGAACTGCTCAGACAAGATTTCACACACACACACCTGGATTTTACACACTGACACACACAATACTGAGGCTGAGCAGCTGATAATATTACTAAATACAATTTCATACTATAAACGTTACGTCTCATGTCGGGGTGTCCTACGGGGAGACACCTAACCCCCCGTTTCTCCTATCATTGGCGCCTTCGTGGCAGCCTGCTGCGGTATAATGCAACACAAATTTCCCAGTTGAGGAATGAATAATGTATACTTATTTCTCTTTCTTAAAATGAGTCTTTTTCTCTGTTTTATTCAACATTTCATTTTTATGTTGTATTTATTTCTCAACAAACTGTTTTAAAAGTAAGAAAAACATATAATTAATATGTAATTAACATGTTTACATCACGCTGCGTAGAAATAAAAAACACATTTACACATCAGCCCACCAGAGAGCACCAGAAAGGGCCTGATCTTTACAAACACGACAAACAATATTTTAAAAACAATAATAATGTAAAGAAAATGAATTAAATATACTTTATTTATCCTCGAATGGAAATTTGAGATTGTTTGTGAAAGTTTAAAAATAATTCGACAGAAAGCTTCCCATGTTTTTTCCGAGTTTAAAATAAAAATGAATAATAGAATTTTCTCTTAATTAATAATTAACCTCTTAACTCCCACTGACCCGTGGACGGGACGCTTGTGAGTTTTTGGGTTTTTTTTCACTCATAAAGACACTTTGTCTTTGTTCAACTCCACTAAGTTATACCTCATTTTAAAGCTTAGACTGTCAAGAAAACGATCATAGCATCCATTCTTATGTTTTCACTAGTTTCAAGAAGAAATAGCAAACTATTCGCAAACAAAATCAAACTGTTTGGAGAGCATTTCTCACCTATGAACCAGTCGTAATGGGCAGAGATGGGTTCTATCTTCATGTGATTGGTCTCATTTTGTCCGTAACAATCCACAGAATAACTATATAAAATTGTATTTTCTCAAAAGTAAACCAGTTTGGAGAAAAACTCCAGAAAACGTGTTTTTTTTTTCTGCGAGAAATCATAGCGGTGGCGTTCCAATCTCCATAATAACTGCCAAGCTGTGTTTTTAAGTTCATCCTGGGTATGTTTCTTTTCTTCACGAAGTTATCTACAAAATGAGACCGTTCGCAAAATATTCCGATAAAGGGTTTGTTTTTTACAAGGCTTTGAATGAAGCAAGCGCTCCTTCTTCAGCTAATAGCACTGCTAGCATGTTAGCTTCTAGCGGGCTAACGACGTCACTTACAAATATATGATTAGCCAATAAAGAAAGCTGATACTTCCACCTTCAAAACGAGGGGATTGGTTCAAAACCGGACCTATCCGATCGTGTGTTATTCAACTGCGTAACTGGAATTTACAATAACAAACGGACGCCATCTTTGTGTGTAAAATACGCAGAGCTTCAGCTGCATGAGGGGGAGACAGGCTTGGTAAGGGAGATGATCAAAGATTGAAAGATTTATTTATTTTTAGTTTATTTTCCACTTTTCTTTTGGCAAACTATATTTCTGGGGTTTTGGAACATATTTTTTATCCGAAAAAATTTTATTGTGCATGATTTTTATGAAAAAAAAAAAAATTATAATTACAGCCAAAATGATCTAAATAAATAAAAAAAACAAATAAAAAAAAGAAAAAAAAAGATCTGGGAGATTTTTAAAGTCACAGAAACACTAATATGCATTTTTTTATGACTAAAAAAGTGATAGAATTACAAAAATTCAATTTGTTGCTTGTTCAGATTAGACATTTTTATACTAAAAGGTCAATAAATCAAACACTTTTGTACCTAGAGATCTGAAACTTTACACAGTTGTTGTCAATAAGATTATTATCATACATATGGAAGGAATTATGGCTACTAAGAAGTATGTCTTGGCTAGGGACATTGGAAAATGAACAACATTAGACGATTTTTTTTACAATTTTTTTTTATGTTTGAACTACTGTAGGATAGGTTCTGAAGCTCTGACACTCTTCATGTACATATCTACAGAAACTAGAAGGTCTAAGCTTTATTTTGATTTATACAACCGGATTCCAAAAAAGTTGGGACACTTTAGAAATTGTGAATAAAAACTGAATGCAATGATGTGGAGGTGCCAACTTCTAATATTTTATTCAGAATACAACATAAATCACAGGTCAATAGTTTAAACTGAGAAATTGTATGATATTAAGGAAAAATATGCTCATTCAAAATTTCATGGTGTCAACAAATCCCAAAAAAGTTGGGACAAGAACCTATTAGAGGCTGGAAAAAGTCATTTGAGCATACAACAAACACCTGGAAGACCAATCAGCACTAATCAGGTCAATTGGCAATATGATGGGTATAAAAAGTGCTTCTCAGATTGGCAGTGTCTCTCAGAAGCCAAGATGGGTAGAGGATCACCAACTCCCACAATGTTGCGTAAAAAGATAGTGGAACAGTATCAGAGAGGTGTTACCCAGCGAAAAATTGCAAAGAGTTTGCAGTTGTCATCATCAACTGTGAATAATATCATCAGAAGATTCAGAGAATCTGGAAAAATCTCTGTGCGTAAAGGTCAAGGCCGGAGAACCATACTGAATGCCCGTGATCTCCGGGCCCTTAAACGACACTGCATCAAAAACAGGAGTGCTACTGTGAAGGAAATCACAGCATGGGCTCAGGAGTACTTCCAGAAACCATTGTCAGTGAACACAATCCACCGTGCCATCCGCCGTTGCCAGCTGAAACTCTATTCTGCAAAGAAGAAGCCATTTCTAACAAAGATCCACAAGCGAAGACGTTTTCACTGGGCCAGGAGTCATTTAAAATGGAGTGTGGCAAAATGGAAGACTGTTCTGTGGTCAGACGAATCACGTTTTGAGGTTCTTTTTGGAAATCTGGGGCGCCATGTCATCAGGACCAAAGAGGACAGTGACAACCCAAGTTGCTATCAACGCTCTGTTCAGAAGCCTGCATCTCTGATGGTATGGGGTTGCATGAATGCGTGTGGCATGGGCAGCTTGCACATCTGGAAAGGCACCATCAATGCAGAAAAATATATTCAGGTTCTAGAGCAACATATGCTCCCATCCAAACGTCGTCTCTTTCATGGAAGACCCTGCATTTTTCAACAAGATAATGCCAGACCACATTCTGCATCAATCACAACATCATGGCTGCGTGGGAGAAGGATTCGGGTACTGACCTGGCCAGCCAACAGTCCAGATCTTTCACCTATAGAAAACATTTGGCGCATCATTAAGAGGAAGGTCAGACAAAGAAGACCCAAGACGATTGAACACTTAGAGGCCTGTATTAGACAAGAATGGGAGAACATTCCTATGTCTACACTTGAGAAGCTGGTCTCCTCAATGCCCAGACGTCTGTTGAGTGTTCTAAGAAGAAGGGGGGGTGTCACACAGTGGTGAAAATGGCCTTGTCCCAACTTTTTTGGGATTTGTTGACACCATGAAATTTTGAATGAGTATATTTTTCCTTAATATCATACAATTTCTCAGTTTAAACTATTGACCTGTGATTTATGTTGTATTCTGAATAAAATATTAGAAGTTGGCACCTCCACATCATTGCATTCAGTTTTTATTCACAATTTCTAAAGTGTCCCAACTTTTTCAGAATCCGGTTTGTAGTACAAGCATGTGACTTGAAAGATGTTGCTGTAATAAGCAATGGCATTTGGGTATGTCCAACTATTGTGCACAGCTCAAAGATAGGTGGGTGTAAAGAGAGCAGCCCTAAAACAATATAAAAAAAACAAACCAACTAAGTGGGGCTATAAACCTTTTGTGCTTGCTGACTCTGCCACAGGATATACGTGAAACTTTTTTGTGTACGAAGGCAAGGCTTCTGACACTGGGAAAGGATTGAGTTATGACTGTAATGTCTCTAATGGATATTCAAAACCTAGGAACTGGATATCACCTCGTTGCTTCACTGTGGCACTATCAGAAACAACCATGTTGGGTTTCCTAGAACCACTTTGACACAGTTGGAGTTCTGAATCCAACTGATTAGAGAACTTTGTCAGAGTGTTCCCAAACATCTGTCTGCTACTGCAGGGAGACGACGGTAATAATTTTACTACAATTCTCAATATCATTTAGTTGCACAAAAGAAAGATTTTTTTTTACGTATATCTATTTTTTTGTTATTGAAGATTCTTTTTTTTAACATCTGAGGTCTTAGTTTTATCTAAATAAAACATATCATTTATCCAGTTGTATATTTCATTTCTTGTGCATGATTTTTATGAAAAAATTTATAATTACAGTAAAAAATGTTAAAATATACATTTAAAAAATTATGAAAAAAAATTATCTGTGGGGGGCATTCAAAGTCACAGAAACACTAATATGCATTTTTTATGACTAAAAAAGTGATAGAATGGCAAAAATTCACTTTGGCACATTTTGGCACATTTTGGCACAGATTTGGACAGCTTGTGCCGAATGGACACTTTTTATAGTAAAAGGTCAATAGGTCAAAAACACTTGTACCTAGAGATCTGAAACTTTACACAGTTGTTGTCAACAAGATTTTTGTCATACAAATGGAAGGAATTATGGCTACTAAGAAGTATGTCTTGGCTAGGGACATTGGAAAATGAAAAAAATTAGGCGAGGCTAAAATTCTACAATTTTTTTTTTATGTTTGAACTACTGTAGGATAGGCTCTGAAATTCTGACACTCTCCATGTACATATCTACAGAAACTAGAAGGTCTAAGCTTTATTTTGATGTATAATACAAGCATGTGACTTGAAAGATGCTGCTGTAATAAGCAATGGCATTTGGGTATGTCCAAATATTGTGCACAGCCCGAAAATAGGTGGGTGTTAAGAGGTTAAGTTCCATTAAAAGTTAATAAATGATCACATGGTGCATGAATATGTCTGTTTGTTTGTTTTTTTTAATTAAATGGAGAAAATACTTTAAAAAAAAGAAAGAAAACATTTTAAATTTGCTGTTTTGTGTAAAAAAAAAATTTAGTATTCTTTTGCCTCCATTTGAACAAAATTTCATCTCTGAATAAAACGAACCGTTTGGAAGTCACTCTCTTTCTGACACCGTAAAAAAAAAAAAAAAAAAAAGGTTTTGTCTTGTGAACCGTTTCTGACTGATGCTGAGCTGGCAGTAAATACCCTGTGTGTGTGTGTGTGTCAGTGTTGTTTTCGTCAACGATGACGAAAACGAAATGATTTCGTTGACGAAACATTTTTTTTTGACGATAACGTAACTTTAACGTAATAAATGCGACAGTTTGGTGACGAAAACGTGACGAGACGTTTGAAAGTTTCTGTTGACGAGACGAAAATGTAACGAAGTAGGCGTCAGACTTTTACATTTCTGTCTGAGGAAATAAAAACACAGCGGCTGCATCCGTCTCTCACGGCGGCACGCCCCCCACAATGCTGCACGTTTACACCGTCTACACAACACACCTGCAGCCATGAGGAAGTCACACACCATGGTGAAAACAGTAACAAAGGAGCTTGGTGGTCAGAAACTTAAAGTTTTACACAGCATGCTAACTTCAAGCTAATGCTAGCTTGTCGGCGCTGCTAACTTCCTGTTAGCTTGTTTGCGCTAACGACTGATTTAAAGACACAGTACAATGTTTACTTTGTTTACAGGGTTATTAAGAGGTGTCATTTTTAAGTATAAATAAGTTACAACGTTCCTCACTCACTGAAAAAATTATATTTATTTTACTTTGTTTTTGATGTTTTACAAGTTGAAACTCGGTAGGGTTTTTTTTTTTTAAACAAATAACCGGCATCATTCTCCGTAGTAAAGACACGATTGAAGTTAAAGTTTTAAAGTTAAGGTTAAAGTTTTTGGGTTTTTTTGTTTTTTTTTTACACTAAAACTAAACTAAAAACGTTCTAAGTCTGCCCTGACGAAAACTAGACAAAAACTCTTTTGGGTTTTTATTGACTAAAAAGTGACTAAAACTAAAATATAAAGAGATGATGAAAACATGACTAAAACTAAATTAATTTTAGTTCCAAAGACGACGACTAAAATGAAAACTTAGATGGCTGCCAACAACAACAATGCAATCAGAGAAGAAAACGGAATGCATTGTTGTGGGAGACGAATGTTAATGTGGGTACAAAATAGGTGGAAAGAATACCACAGATCTCAAGGGGCATCTAAAAACTCATCACCCTGTTATTCATGCCAACGTAAGTCATAAGTTCTTTTAGGGTTAGGACTAACCCTACCTCCCGTTTAAAGCTCGGCAGGGCGGTCTTTTTTTTTTTTTTTTATAAAAACAAATAACCTTTATTACACACTCTGTAATAAAGCCGTTCCGTCGTCTTCCGCTTATCCGGGGCCAGGTCGCAGGGCAACAGCCTCAGCCACGATTGTTAAAGTAAGAATATTTGTTCTTTGATTTTTATTTTTTTTAACACTAAAACAAGACTTAAAATTTCTTCTTCGATTAAAACTAAAACATATAGAGAAACTAAAATGTGACTAAAACTTAAATTGGTTTTTGTTCCTAAAACTAAGATGGCTACCAAAAACAACATTGGTGTGTGTGTGCGTGTTTGTGTGTGTGTGTGTGTACTGTCAGACACCGTACCATTCCCCTAACTAGTGACCCTCACACATAAACATCAGAATCAGAATGCTTTTATTGCCATGTCAATGAAGAATATCAGAGACTAGGAACTTGCTTAGATACAGGTGTGCAATAATATAAGACAAAACCAACAAAAAATAAAATAAATAAAAATAATTTTAACAAAACAAAGAATGCTCAGAAAGAAAAAGAAAAGTAGTGCAATGTCATAGAAAATAATAAAAAATAATAAAGATAGTAAAGTGACAAGAGGGATGTGACTAAGAGATGTGGGGTTCAGGTTATAAAGTATTAATTAGACTAACGGCAGAAGGGAAGAAGCTGTTTTTGTGGCGGGACGTTCTGGTCCAAATGGACCGGAGCCTCCTGCCCGCGGGGAGTTGCTCAAAAAGTCCATGTCCAGGGTGGGAAGGGTCAGCTACTATCCGACCTGCACGCCCCCGAGTCCTGGAGATGTACAGGTCTTCGAGAGATGGAAGGCTACAGCCGATCACCTTCTCTGCAGAGCGCACAATGCGCTGCAGTCTGTGTTTGTCCCTGGCTGTGGCTCCAGCGTACCACACGGTGATGGAGGAGGTGAGGATGGACTCGATGATGGCTCTGTAAAACTACACCAACATCTGGGCGGGCAGCTTGGCTTTCTTCAACTGCCGCAGAAAGTACATCCTCTGCTGGGCCTTTTTGATCAGGGAGCTGATGGATGGCTCCCACTTTAGGTCCTGTGTGATGGTAGTGCCGAGGAAGCGGAAAGAGTCTACAGTGGTGATGGGGGAGTCTGCCAGTGCAAGGGGGGTAATGGGTAGTATAGCTTTCCTAAAGTCCAAGATCATCTCCACTGTCTTCTGAGCGTTGAGCTCCGTTAAACATGAACAGACTTGCACACACACACTCACTCTAACACAGTCACACCCTTAGGAAACTGCATCCGGTGTTCGGGAGATCTCTGATTTCCACGTTCTGCAGACACGCGTCCCGACTCGCAGGCGGATTTCCTGCTTTACCAAATATGGATGTTTGGAATGTTTCTGATGTCACATCGACGAAGTATAAAAGCAGGTGAAGCTACGCTGCTGCTGCTGAATGAAACATGCTGCAGTCTCTCTGGGACCGGATACTGGGCCACGCCTCGCTCCTAGGCTCGCCTCTTTTCCCCGCCACCTTCTCGCTGGTGGCGTACCTTTGCTGCTGCGCCCCCTTCCTCTTGCTGGACCTGCTGTTGCCACACTGGGCGGCGCTCCGTAGGTACAAGCTGCAGCCTCAAACCTCTCCGCCCTCAAGCTGGACTTGCCTGGCTCTGACTCTCTGGAACCACCTGGTCTTCCTGCTTCCCGTCACCGTTCTGCACTGGTACCTGTTCCCGGTTCACCTGCCGGACCGTGCCCCCGCTTTAAACCACCTGCTGTTCCAGGTCCTGGTCTGCCTACTCCTCTTCGACTTTCAGAGTTTTGTTTGGCACCTGGTTCACCACCGGATCCCCTGGCTCTATCGGACCTTCCACAAGGTGAGTGTGAAGACCCTCCTTCTCAGTGAGGAAAACTGAGCCATGACGTTAGTATTATAGGATGCTTTCCTGTGGTTGCCATGGCATCAGTGATCTTATAGGATGCTTTCCTGTGGTTGCCATGGCATCAGTGAACTTATAGGATGCTTTCCTGTGGTTGCCATGGCATCAGTGAACTTATAGGATGCTTTCCTGTGGTTGCCATGGCGTCAGTGATCTTATAGGATGCTTTCCTGTGGTTGCCATGGCGTCAGTGATCTTATAGGATGCTTTCCTGTGGTTGCCATGGCATCAGTGAACTTATAGGATGCTTTCCTGTGGTTGCCATGGCGTCAGTGATCTTACACGATGTTTTCCTCCAGGTGCACCACTCCTTCAGCGCCACCTCCGCCCTCACCACGCAGTACTCCGGGGCCTGGGAGACCATCAGTCTGGGGTTTTTCTCTGCGGTGACCCCTCACCTGCTGGGCTGCCACCCCCTCACACAGCTGGCTTTCTACCTGTTGAACATCTGGCTCTCCGTGGAGGACCACAGCGGCTACGATCTGCCGTGTTCCACCCACTGTCTGGTTCCATTCGGCCTGTACGGGGGCGCACGCCACCACGACCTGCACCACCTGCTGCCCCACTGTAACTATGCCCCCTACTTCACACACTGGGACCGCCTGGCGGGCACGCTGAGAGACCCTGAACGCATCAAGAGACTATGAATGCACCGACTGAACGCACCGGGAGACCCCGAACGCACCGGGAGACCCCGAACGCACCGGAGACCCCGAACGCACCGGGAGACCCCGAACGCACCGGAGACCCCGAACGCACCGGAGACCCCGAACGCACCGGGAGACCCCGAACGCACCGGGAGACCCCGAACGCACCGGGAGACCCCGAACGCACCGGAGACCCCGAACGCACCGGAGACCCCGAACGCACCGGGAGACCCCGAACGCATCGGTGACTTTTTATTTTTACAAAGTTTTGAGTGTTTTATGCACTGAATGGGGTCAGAGGTCACAGAGGACTCCCATGGCTGTGTGTGTGTGTGTGTGTGTGTGTGTGTGTGTGTGTGTGTGTGTGTGTGTGTGTGTGTGTGTGTGTGTGTGTGTGTGTGTGTGGTAGCATGGACTGCCCCCTCTCTGAAGAAAACATGAAGAAATATAAACATTTATTTATAATTATTTATTGTTATTTTTAAGACTGAATAAACTTTTTTTAAAGAAAATATAAAGTATTGAAGTTTATTGACAGTTAAAATATAAAAAAAACCCACACGCATTCGTACACACACACTCACACACACACACTCACATGTATGTACACACACTTAAACACATACACACACATTCACACACACGTGTGCACACAGACATAGACATTCTCACACGCTTTAACACACAGTTACACTTGTTAACACACAGACACATGTATACACACTTAAACACAGACTCATACATACACACACACACACACACACACACACACACACACACACACACACACACACACACACACACACACACACACACACACACACACTCCTTAGGACCATTGTTCTTCCTCATCCTACTCTTCAGATTGAACTTCAGCAGCTTCTTAATAATAATAATAATAATAATATCATAATAGATTTTATTTATTTGTTTATTGTTTAATTCAAAACAAAAGAACAAACGCATCTTTAAAAAAGGTTTTTAGTAAAAAAAAAAAAAAAAAGAATTATGAATAAAAGGGTTCAGAAAGAAGCAAAGTTTATAGATTTTATTTAAAACGCGTTACATTTTAAGAAAAACAAACAAACAAAGTGTTTAATAAAAACTATAAAACGTAAAAACAATAATAACAATAAAAAATTTACATTCAGAAAAACAAAGAAGCATAAAATCAAAAATAAAAATCCTTAAAAATAAATGTCTTTTTTAAATAAGTCCACATTTAAAGGGTCCGAGGAGTCCTCCAGCCTGGTGCTGGGCTGGTGGAGGCAGTGGGTGGAGCGCCTGGCAGGCTCTGCCCTCCTCCAGCCTGGTGCTGGGCTGGTGGACGGTCTGGAAGGCTCTGCCCTCCTCCAGCCTGGTGCTGGGCTGGTGGACGGCCTTGAAGGCTCTGCCCTCCTCCAGCCTGGTGCTGGGCTGGTGGATGGCCTGGAAGGCTCTGCCCTCCTCCAGCCTGGTGCTGGGCTGGTGGATGGCCTGGAAGGCTCTGCCCTCCTCCAGCCTGGTGCTGGGCTGGTGGATGGCCTGGAAGGCTCTGCCCTCCTCCAGCCTGGTGCTGGGCTGGTAGATGGCCTGGAAGGCTCTGCCCTCCTCCAGCCTGGTGCTGGGCTGGTGGACGGCCTTGAAGGCTGTGCCCTCCTCCAGCCTGGTGCTGGGCTGGTGGATGGCCTGGAAGGCTCTGCCCTCTTCCAGCCTGGTGCTGGGCTGGTGGATAGCCTGGAAGGCTCTGCCCTCCTCCAGCCTGGTGCTGGGCTGGTGGAAGGCTCTGCCCTCCTCCAGCCTGGTGCTGGGCTGGTGGAAGGCTCTGCCCTCCTCCAGCCTGGTGCTGGGCTGGTGGAAGGCTCTGCCCTCCTCCAGCCTGGTGCTGGGCTGGTGGAAGGCTCTGCCCTCTTCCAGCCTGGTGCTGGGCTGGTGGATAGCCTGGAAGGCTCTGCCCTCCTCCAGCCTGGTGCTGGGCTGGTGGAAGGCTCTGCCCTCCTCCAGCCTGGTGCTGGGCTGGTCGCAAAAACATAGAGACATAGTTTTCTCCAGCGGGTCCGGGGTCTGCCCCTTGGGCTCCTCCCGGGGAAACGTGCCCAAAACACCTCGCCCGCGAGGCGCTCGGGGGGCATTCTGACCAGATGCCCAAACCACCCCATCTGGCTCTTAAATCTTATCGTATATATTATAAAAGTTATAGTTTACATGTTACAGGTTATAGTTTACATGTTACAGGTTATAGTTTACATGTTACATGTTATAGTTTACATGTTACAGGTTATAGTTTACATGTTACAGGTTATAGTTTACATGTTACATGTTATAGTTTACATGTTACAGGTTATAGTTTACATGTTACATGTTATAGTTTACATGTTACAGGTTATAGTTTACATGTTACATGTCATAGTTTACATGTTACAGGTTATAGTTTACATGTTACAGGCTATAGTTTACATGTTACAGGTTATAGTTTACATGTTACAGGTTATCAGATCTCCCCCGCCCCTCCCTGCCTCGCCCCCTCTCTCGTCCCCTCCCTCCTATCGCTGACCCCCGGTCACACGTCGTAAACAGAACACAGTTTTAAACAGTGTGAAGTTAATTAAACCAAACAGAAAATAATTTATTTTAAAGATAATCCTTACACTTTTTATTCATAAATAAAACATTAGTTAATATTTTATTATTTATAATTAAAATATTAGTTTTTAATTATAAATGGTGGAAACTGAAAAAGGAAGAGTTTATAAAGGAGTTGAGACAGGCTCTTGGTGGGCAGGAGAAGCTTCCAGATGACTGGACAACTACAGCTAATGTGGTCAGGGAGACAGGCAAGAGAGTACTTGGTGTGTCATCTGGAATGAAGATAGATAGATAGACATGGTGGTGGAATGAGGAGGTACAGGATTGTATCAAAAGAAAGAGGCTGGCTAAGAAGAAGTGGGACACTGAGAGGACTGAAGAGAATAGGCAAGGTGTACAGGGAGATACAGCGTAAGGTTAAAGTAGAGGTGGCAAAGGCAAAACAAGCAGCCTACGATGACCTATATGCTAGGCTGAACAGCAAGGAGGGAGAGATGGACCTATACAGGTTGGCAAGACAGAGAGACAAAGATTGGAAGGATGTGCAGCAAGTTAGGGTGATTAAAGACAGGAATGGATGTCTTTTGACAGATACCAGTAATGTGATGGGAAGATGGAAAGAGTACTTTGAAGAGTTGAAGAAAGAAGAAAATGAAAGAGAACAAAGAGTAGAAGATGGAACAGAAAAGTGACTCAGTGTGGGGGTGGGACTGCACCAGGGATCTGCTCTGAGTCCTTTGCTGTTTGCTATGGTGATGGACAGGCTGACAGATGAGGCCCAAGTCAGACATGTTAGGAATGTTAGGAATCTCCATGGACAATAATGTTTGCAGATGACAATAATGTTTGCAGATGACATTGTGATCTGTAGTGAGAGGAGGGAAGAGGTGGAGGAAAAGCTGGAGAGGTGGAGGTTTGCACTAGAAAGAAGAGGAATGAAGATTAGTCAGAGTAAAACAGAGTACATGTGTGTGAATGAGAGGGATCCAAATGGAAAAGTGAGGTTACAGGGAGAAGAGATAAAGAAGGTGGAAGATTTTAAGTACTTAGAATCAACAGTCCAGAGCAATGGAGAGTGTGGAAAAGAGGTGAAGATGCGTGTGCAGGCAGGCTGGAGCAGGTGGAGAAAAGTATCAAATGTGATGTGCGACAGAAGAGTTTCTGCTAGAATGAAAGGGAAAGTGTACAAAACCGTGGTGAGAGCGGCCATGCTGATTGGTCTAGAGACAGTGTGGTGAGACCGGCCATGCTGTTTGGTTTAGAGACATTGGCACTGAGGATAAGACAGGAAGCAGAGATGAAGATGCTGAGGATCTCTCTGGGAGTGACCAGAATGGACAGGATCAGAGGAACAGCACATGTTAGAGGTTTTAAAGTCAGAGAGGTCAGACTGAGATGGTTTGGACATGTGCAGAGGAGAGAGAGAGAGTACATCAGAAGAAGGATGCTGGGTTTGGAACCACCAGGAAAGAGGACTAGAGGAAGACCAAAGAGGAGGTTCATGGATACAGTGAAGGAAGACATGAAGATAGTTGGTGTGACTGAAGAGGATGCAGGAGATAGGGTTAGATGGAAGAGGCTGACTTGATGTGACGACCCCTGGAGGGAAATGCTGAAAGAAGAAGTTTATCAGAATTCCCCTGCCCCTCCCTCCCTTCGCTGACCCCGGTCACACGACGTAAACAGAACACAGTTTTAAACAGTGTGAAGTTAATGAAACCAAACAGAAACTAATTTATTTTAAAGATAATCATTATAATTATTATTTATAAAAAAAACACAAGTTAATTTTTTTTATTGATAAGTAAAATATTAGTTTTTATGTTTATTAATATAATCTTGGTGTTTTTTTCATTACATGTGTAATCTGATTACTTCTAACATCTGAATACTGTGTAATCTAATTACTCAACATCCTTTTTTTCCCCGGTGATCTCTGATTGGCTGCGTCTCCCTGCGTCTCCCTACAAGGAGAGAAAAATGAAGGAGGAGAAAAAAGTTTCTCTGTTTCAGACTTTCAGCGTCCGAGGTAAGAGCGCACCTTCTTATCTGCTCCTTACCGGCTCTTTACCGGCTCCTTTCACCTCCTCACCTGCCTCCTCACCTCCCTCAGCACCTGCTCCTCTCCTCTGCATCACCTCCTGCTCTCCTTTACCGTCTCATGCTTTACAACTCATTCCTGCTTCAGTTTGTTTTCTTCTTCTGAGGATTAGATTGACCTCTTCTAGGTGATCTCCACCTCTGCATCTGGTTCGGATCCGGTTCTGGACCCAGCAGGACCTCCTGGTTCTGATCCGGTGCTGGACCCAGCAGGACCTCTTGGTTCAGAACCAGGTTTGGTTCAGAAGGACTTTCTGATGACCATAAAAGGAGGTGATGGAGAGAGTGATGGAGGAGCAGGGTGACCGAGAGAGGGGGAGAAGGAGGGAGAGACGGAGAGCATACAGAGGGGCAGTGAGGGAGACAGAGGGGGGGGAGCATACAGAGGGGGAGTGAAGGAGGCAGAGGAGGGGGGGGGAGTGAGGGAGACAGACGGGGGGAGCATACAGAGGGAGAGTGAAGGAGGCAGAGGAGGGGGGGGAGTGAGGGAGACAGAGGAGGGGGGGACAGCTTTCGGAGGAAGAGAGGGAGGAAGAGAGGGAGCGTACATACCAAACCTGCTTTATGACCTAAATAGGAAGTTTTTCCAGAACCAGGACTTTCTACGGTTCCTGTTCGGATCGGTTTCCACAGAAACATTATTTTCTTTGAGAAAATTTAAAAAACATCTAGAAAGTTTTCTGAAAGTTTGGTTTTAAATGAAATAAAACCATCATTTTTAGTTTTACTGAAACTCTTAAATCTCCATGAAATCCTGAGCTTTTCTCAGGATTTCATAAAAACTCTGAAACATTTGATTTAAAACAACATTTAAGATTTTAAATTATTAATATTTTTAGTTTGTTTTTAGTAAAAAAAAAATCCAGTTGAATATTTCACACAGTTCACTCATCAGCAGAAGCATCGTTAATTAATTAGATTTGATTCATTTTAATAAAAGATGGATTTAATTTTCTGGTTCGGAATCATTTTTAATCTTACAATAAAAAACAGTTGAAGATGTTCATTATTCGTCTTCGTTTTGTTGGAAGTAAAACTTTAAAAAGATTCAAATAAATAAATTTTATCTAAAGAATTAAACGTTTTAAACTCGAAGGAAACTAAAACGCTGCAGGATAAAAATCAGCGAAACATGAGCAGCGATAGAATTAATAATAAAACACATTTAGAACATTTATGTTCTGAGGTCACACAGCAAGAAGGTCAGGGCTTGAAACACTGTCCTTCCTGTGTAGAGTTTGCATGTTCTCCTGTTTTCTCCTACTCTTTATAAACATGAATGTTAGGTTTATCGGCTGCTATGAAATTGCCTCTCGGAGTGTGTGTGTGTGTGTGTGTGGATGGTTGTTTGTGTGTGTGGCCCCGCAACAGACTGGAGACCTGTTCGGGGTGTATCCCGCCTCTCGCCTGTGATCAGCCGGGATAGGCTCCTGAGATCCAATAGGGATAAGCTACGGACCGTAAAGGGACCCCACTAGGGATAAGCGGTTAAGAAGATGAAATGAAACTAAATATTTCCGTGTGTCGTACCCTGACGCACCGATCAGATAAACAGGACTTAAACCAGCAGCATTCTGATCTCTCTGGTGTTTATTAAGGTCTACCAGGGACCGGCTCAGAGATTAGTTTCTGTCCTATATGTGGTAACATCTGACCAGGTGTTTAACCTGCATCTTAAAGGAGAAATTTTATGATTTAATAACATGTCAAAAGATATTTGTTTTATTTGTAATCATTGTAAAATCATGTTTTCTGGTCGTAATTTATTATATATACAGTACGTGATTTTGTTATTTTCTGTAACCTTTGCAACAAGTCCTGAAAAACCACGCCCTGCTCCTTTTAAATCCAAATGAGATATTTCACACCCGTGCCCCTCCCCTGTGTTTCTAACATGAGTAACCATGGACATAAACACACTAGACTTTGTAGATGTTGTGTTGTGTGTAATTTAAAGTTAGTGGGGAAGGTATGAAGCATGAAAGATGTTTGTTTGATTCTGGTTTTAATCTAAGTCGGTGTTATGGTTTACATGATTTACAGTCTAAGTGGAAAACCCCGGCAGTAAACGTTGAGCTAACATTAGCTGGAGAAGATTTCACTAGTGGACAGAAATACAGAAAAATAAAATTAGATTCATGTATGAATGTGAAAACTAATCCTCAAATCCTGCTTCCAACAGTCATCCAACTAGAACCAGAATACACCACACAGCGCTCAGGCATCGTATCTACTACCACAGGTTTAGTTTGACTGCAGGACTACCGATCGAAGATGGCGGCCGCAGCAGCCCATATAGGGTCTACTCTTTATGTCTATGTGTGTCACGCCCAAGTCAGACATCGTTTCTCCTTATATGGTCATTTCCTCTGAAAACATTCAGATGCTTTATTATTTTCCTTCTGGGGGAATGAATGTGTTCAGTAGCTCCGAGCAGTCAAAGAGAGAGCTCGAATCAGTTTCAGACATAAATCAGCTCTGATGTCCCTCAGAAGATCCTGTCTTCATTCATTTTGATTCACACCAGAACAGAACATCTCCACACGTCCACTCTGACTCCACATTCCTCACTGATGAAGCAGATCATCTCTTCAAAAAAAAAGACATAAAAATCCAACACAATGTGAACCTGCTGCCATCAGGAGTAGCGCGTGTGATGTAACAGAGTGAAAAAAACTTAACAAATGGACCTGAACCATAAGGAGCCGCCTGAGCAGGAACATAAAAGTGATTAAATGAAGATATCTTTTCTGTTTATTTATGGATTAAATTCAGACCTCATTGACTCACTAAAAGCTGGGTTTAGCAGAGTGTGTGCTCTTGTGTACTCAGAATGTGGGAAGGATGACTCAGTGTGTAGAGCGACCGCCCTGTAACCGGAGGGTTGCCGGTTCAGGGCACCTCATGCCGAGGTGTCCTTGAGCAAGACACCGAACCCCCAATTGCTCCTGATGGTGGTTTCCACCTTGCGTGTCAGAGCCACCATCAGGTATGAGTGTGTGTGTGAATGGGTGAATACGAGGTGTACTGTAAAGTGCCGACACAGGTGAAAAATAAGTCCATTTAAACAACAGAAAGGTTTTTTTTTTTTTTGGTCAGAAGAGTTTAATTAAAATGTTTTTTTATAATGTGTTAATAGACATAATCGTCAAAGAGTGTGTGTACACCGCCTCCTGCAGAAATGTGTGATGAAGAGGACAGCACTGCTTTGGTCTGTGATAATGGTTCCGGTCTGTGCAAGGCTGGTTTCGCTGGTGATGACGCCCCTCGTGCCGTGTTCCCTTCCATAGTGGGCAGGCCCAGACACCAGGTTAGAACGTGGGTGGATGTGTGTGTGATGGTGTGTGTAACGGTGTGTGTAATGGTATGTGTGGGTTGTTCCAGGGTGTGATGGTGGGAATGGGTCAGAAGGACAGCTACGTGGGAGACGAGGCTCAGAGCAAACGAGGAATTCTCACTCTGAAATATCCCATCGAGCACGGAATCATCACCAACTGGGACGACATGGAGAAGGTCTAAGATACTCACACACACACACACACACACACACACACACACACACACACACACACACACACACACACACACACACACACACACACATACACATACACATACACACACACACTCACACATACACACACACACTCACACACACATATATACACACTCACACATATACACACACAGTCACACACACACACACACACACACACATATATACATGTACACACACACACACATACACACACACACATACACACACACACTCTCACATACACACTCACACACAAATATATATACACATACACACACACACATATACACACACACTCACACACACACATATATACACGCACACACATATACACACATATACACACACATACACACATACACACACACACACACACATATACACACACACATGCACACACACATACACATACACACACAGACACACACACACACACTCACAAACACACACTCACACACTATGTAATGATTGTGTGTATGTTTTTGCTTGCATATGTGTGTGTGTGTGTGTGATCAGATCTGGCACCACTCCTTCTACAACGAGCTGCGCGTGGCTCCAGAAGAGCACCCCACCCTGCTGACCGAAGCCCCCCTCAACCCCAAAGCTAACAGAGAGAAAATGACTCAGGTACATCCCATAATACTCTCACCGCTGTGCCCACAAACACTCACATCAGTGTGTGTGTGTGTGTGTGTTACAGATCATGTTTGAAACCTTCAACGTTCCTGCCATGTACGTGGCCATCCAGGCCGTCCTGTCGCTCTACGCTTCGGGCCGCACCACAGGTTGGACCACATCGCCTGCTTCTGTGTGTGTGTGTGTGTGTTTCTGACAGGTGTGTTTGTGTGTGTGTTTTAGGTATCGTGTTGGATTCGGGGGACGGTGTGACACACAACGTTCCGATCTATGAAGGTTACGCTCTGCCACACGCCATCATGAGGCTGGACCTGGCGGGTCGAGACCTGACGGACTATCTGATGAAGATCCTGACGGAGCGGGGGTACAGCTTTGTTACCACGGGTATGTCACACACCTGCGCGCACACACACACACACACACACACACACACACACACACACACACACACACACACACACCTGTTGTTGGCATCGGTCTCACTCTGGAGAGAATGGAGTCTGCACCAGGTACCTGTTGATTTGTCTGATCTTCATGCACTCGATGAAGCAGTAAGTTGTGGTGGGGTAGTACCTTATTACCCGGGGGCTGCCCTGGTTAAGGCAGTCGCTAACTTGCCAGTGGGTCCTGAGACTCCTCCTACCGTCGAGAGTAACACCTAGCGCCCTACTTTGGGCTTATAGCTGGTATTTGTATCTCCCAGTGTTGAGTCTGCGGGGTGACCTCACCAGGTGGTATGGAGATCCTGGAATGCCCGGTGCCAGGTCATTTTGAAATTTTTTCAAAAATTCTCAAGATTTTGCAAAAAATTCTCAAGAAATTTGCAAAAATTCTCAAAATTTGCAAAAATTCACAAAATTTGCAAAAATTCTCAAAATTTGCAAAAATTCACAAAATTTGCAACACTTCTCAAAATTCTACAAGATTCTTAGAAATTTGCAAGATTTTGAAAAAAATTCTTAAAAAAATTAAAAACATGGGGCATCGCCCACCGTGCGGATCGCTGGCTTCAGCACTGCAGCGGTGTTTACGCCACGTAAACTTAAAATTCTATTAAGTAATAAAATACAAATAAAATAAATAAAAATAAACTCCATAAATCACACCTGAAACAAATCACAGGTGTAAATCAACCTGATCTCCATCCCACACCAACGGCGCCTCTAGACCTCCATGTATGGATCACGTTAACGATGTGGTTTGACCTCAGTCTGACCTCCGTCTGACCCTAACAGCGGAGCGTGAGATCGTGCGGGACATCAAAGAGAAGCTTTGCTACGTAGCGTTGGACTTTGAGAACGAGATGGCGACCGCGGCGACGTCTTCGTCTCTGGAAAAAAGTTACGAACTGCCGGACGGACAAGTCATCACCATCGGCAACGAGAGGTTCCGCTGCCCGGAGACCCTCTTCCAGCCGTCGTTCATCGGTCGGTGACTCACCTGTCGTCCTCTGACACACACACACACCTGTCGACCTGTCCCTAAGCCTTACCTACGGTCCTCCTGCAGGTATGGAGTCCGCAGGGATCCATGAGACCACCTACAACAGCATCATGAAGTGTGACATCGACATCCGGAAGGATCTTTACGCCAACAACGTTCTTTCTGGGGGAACCACCATGTACCCCGGCATCGCCGATCGCATGCAGAAAGAGATCACCGCCCTGGCGCCGAGCACCATGAAGATCAAGGTACGTCTAGCCCCGCCCTCTCCACCTGCTGACCCCTGACCTGTAATCTCGTTCCTCTCAGATCATCGCCCCTCCAGAGAGGAAGTACTCGGTGTGGATCGGGGGCTCCATCTTGGCCTCGCTCTCCACTTTCCAGCAGATGTGGATCAGTAAGCAGGAGTACGACGAGGCCGGACCCTCCATTGTGCACCGCAAGTGCTTTTAAACCCACCAGCATCAGCACCGAGTCCGGCACACCAAAGATCTGACCCAACCTACCACACCTCCCCCCACCACTGTCTCCGCCCCCTGTCCCCGCCCTCTCCCCGTCTGATCCCTCCTCCACCCTATTCCCGCATGTTTGCTTTATTTCTGATGATTAAAGCTTTGAAGTGACTGGTCTTTTTTTTTTATTCCTGATTAGGGATGGTTATCAATACCATCTAATCAATACTAGTAATACTGTTATTAATACCGCCTATTGATCCGTTATCTTATCGATACTCTCATTCATACTTTTTAAGTACAAAAATCAAACGATGTGGATGCAAACGAACAATGTATAAATTAAAATAATTGAAGTAAATGAGGTTAATATTTAAATATTTTGTTTCAATATAAAAGGTTTGGATACATCTGCAGTTTGTTTGTATTCCTCTATTTGCTTTTATACTGAAAAGGTATCGATAAGAGGATCGATAAGTGGATCGATAAGAGGATCGATAAGAGGATCGATAAGAGCATCGATAAGAGGGTCGATAAGAGGATCGATAAGAGGATCGATAAGAGCATCGATAAGAGGATCGATAAGAGGATCGATAAGAGGATCGATAAGAGGGTCGATAAGAGGATCGATAAGAGCATCGATAAGAGCATCGATAAGAGGGTCGATAAGAGGATCGATAAGAGGATCGATAAGAGCATCGATAAGAGGATCGATAAGAGGATCGATAAGAGGATCGATAAGAGGGTCGATAAGAGGATCGATAAGAGCATCGATAAGAGGATCGATAAGAGGATCGATAAGAGCATCGATAAGAGGGTCGATAAGAGGATCGATAAGAGCATCGATAAGAGGATCGATAAGAGGATCGATAAGAGCATCGATAAGAGGGTCGATAAGAGGATCGATAAGAGCATCGATAAGAGGATCGATAAGAGCGTCGATAAGAGGATCGATAAGAGGGTCGATAAGAGGATCGATAAGAGCATCGATAAGAGGGTCGATAAGAGGGTCGATAAGAGGGTCGATAAGAGCATCGATAAGAGGATCGATAAGAGCATCGATAAGAGGATCGATAAGAGCATCGATAAGAGGATCGATAAGAGCATCGATAAGAGGATCGATAAGAGGGTCGATAAGAGGATCGATAAGAGGATCGATAAGAGGATCGATAAGAGCATCGATAAGAGGATCGATAAGAGGATCGATAAGAGCATCGATAAGAGGGTCGATAAGAGGATCGATAAGAGGATCGATAAGAGCATCGATAAGAGCATCGATAAGAGCATCGATAAGAGGATCGATAAGAGGATCGATAAGAGCATCGATAAGAGGATCGATAAGAGGATCGATAAGAGCATCGATAAGAGCGTCGATAAGAGGATCGATAAGAGGATCGATAAGAGGGTCGATAAGAGGATCGATAAGAGGATCGATAAGAGGATCGATAAGAGGATCGATAAGAGGATCGATAAGAGGATCGATAAGAGCATCGATAAGAGGATCGATAAGAGCATCGATAAGAGCATCGATAAGAGCGTCGATAAGAGGATCGATAAGAGGATCGATAAGAGGATCGATAAGAGGATCGATAAGAGGGTCGATAAGAGGATCGATAAGAGGATCGATAAGAGCATCGATAAGAGGATCGATAAGAGGATCGATAAGAGGGTCGATAAGAGGGTCGATAAGAGCATCGATAAGAGGATCGATAAGAGGATCGATAAGAGCATCGATAAGAGCGTCGATAAGAGGGTCGATAAGAGGGTCGATAAGAGCGTCGATAAGAGGGTCGATAAGAGGATCGATAAGAGCATCGATAAGAGGGTCGATAAGAGCATCGATAAGAGGATCGATAAGAGGATCGATAAGAGCATCGATAAGAGGATCGATAAGAGCATCGATAAGAGCATCGATAAGAGCATCGATAAGAGCATCGATAAGAGGATCGATAAGAGCATCGATAAGAGGATCGATAAGAGGATCGATAAGAGCATCGATAAGAGGGTCGATAAGAGCATCGATAAGAGGATCGATAAGAGCATCGATAAGAGCATCGATAAGAGGATCGATAAGAGCATCGATAAGAGCATCGATAAGAGGGTCGATAAGAGCATCGATAAGAGCATCGATAAGCGCATCGATAAGAGCATCGATAAGAGCATCGATAAGAGCATCGATAAGAGGATCGATAAGAGCATCGATAAGAGCATCGATAAGAGCATCGATAAGAGCATCGATAAGAGCATCGATAAGCGCATCGATAAGAGCATCGATAAGAGCATCGATAGGAGCATCGATAAGAGGATCGATAAGAGGATCGATAAGAGCATCGATAAGAGGGTCGATAAGAGCATCGATAAGAGGATCGATAAGAGCATCGATAAGAGCATCGATAAGAGGATCGATAAGAGCATCGATAAGAGCATCGATAAGAGGGTCGATAAGAGCATCGATAAGAGCATCGATAAGCGCATCGATAAGAGCATCGATAAGAGCATCGATAAGAGCATCGATAAGAGGATCGATAAGAGCATCGATAAGAGCATCGATAAGAGGGTCGATAAGAGCATCGATAAGAGGATCGATAAGAGGATCGATAAGAGCATCGATAAGAGGATCGATAAGAGGGTCGATAAGAGCATCGATAAGAGGATCGATAAGAGCATCGATAAGAGCATCGATAAGAGGATCGATAAGAGGGTCGATAAGAGCATCGATAAGAGGATCGATAAGAGGATCGATAAGAGCATCGATAAGAGCATCGATAAGAGCATCGATAAGAGGATCGATAAGAGCATCGATAAGAGCATCGATAAGAGGATCGATAAGAGCATCGATAAGAGCATCGATAAGAGGATCGATAAGAGGATCGATAAGAGGATCGATAAGAGGATCGATAAGAGGATCGATAAGAGGATCGATAAGAGGATCGATAAGAGGGTCGATAAGAGCATCGATAAGAGCATCGATAAGAGCATCGATAAGAGGATCGATAAGAGGATCGATAAGAGGATCGATAAGAGGATCGATAAGAGGATCGATAAGAGGATCGATAAGAGGATCGATAAGAGGATCGATAAGAGGGTCGATAAGAGCATCGATAAGAGCATCGATAAGAGGATCGATAAGAGGATCGATAAGAGGATCGATAAGAGGATCGATAAGAGGATCGATAAGAGCATCGATAAGAGGATCGATAAGAGGATCGATAAGAGCATCGATAAGAGCATCGATAAGAGCATCGATAAGAGGATCGATAAGAGCATCGATAAGAGGGTCGATAAGAGGATCGATAAGAGGATCGATAAGAGGGTCGATAAGAGCATCGATAAGAGCATCGATAAGAGCATCGATAAGAGCATCGATAAGAGGATCGATAAGAGCATCGATAAGAGCATCGATAAGAGCATCGATAAGAGGATCGATAAGAGGATCGATAAGAGCATCGATAAGAGGGTCGATAAGAGGATCGATAAGAGCATCGATAAGAGCATCGATAAGAGCATCGATAAGAGGGTCGATAAGAGGATCGATAAGAGCATCGATAAGAGGGTCGATAAGAGGGTCGATAAGAGGGTCGATAAGAGGGTCGATAAGAGGGTCGATAAGAGGATCGATAAGAGGGTCGATAAGAGCATCGATAAGAGGGTCGATAAGAGGGTCGATAAGAGGGTCGATAAGAGGATCGATAAGAGGGTCGATAAGAGGATCGATAAGAGGATCGATAAGAGCATCGATAAGAGGGTCGATAAGAGGATCTATAAGAGGGTCGATAAGAGGATCGATAAGAGGGTCGATAAGAGGATCGATAAGAGGATCGATAAGAGGATCGATAAGAGCATCGATAAGAGGATCGATAAGAGCATCGATAAGAGGATCGATAAGAGGGTCGATAAGAGCATCGATAAGAGGGTCGATAAGAGGATCGATAAGAGGATCGATAAGAGGATCGATAAGAGGGTCGATAAGAGCATCGATAAGAGGGTCGATAAGAGGATCGATAAGAGCATCGATAAGAGGGTCGATAAGAGGGTCGATAAGAGGATCGATAAGAGGGTCGATAAGAGGATCGATAAGAGCATCGATAAGAGCATCGATAAGAGGGTCGATAAGAGGGTCGATAAGAGGATCTATAAGAGGGTCGATAAGAGGGTCGATAAGAGGGTCGATAAGAGGATCGATAAGAGGATCGATAAGAGCATCGATAAGAGGGTCGATAAGAGGGTCGATAAGAGGATCTATAAGAGGGTCGATAAGAGGATCGATAAGAGGATCGATAAGAGCATCGATAAGAGGGTCGATAAGAGGGTCGATAAGAGGGTCGATAAGAGGATCGATAAGAGGGTCGATAAGAGGATCGATATGAGGATCAATAAGAGCATCGATAAGAGCATCGATAAGAGGATCGATAAGAGGATCGATAAGAGGATCGATAAGAGCATCGATAAGAGGGTCGATAAGAGGGTCGATAAGAGGATCTATAAGAGGGTCGATAAGAGGGTCGATAAGAGGGTCGATAAGAGGGTCGATAAGAGGATCTATAAGAGGGTCGATAAGAGGGTCGATAAGAGGGTCGATAAGAGGGTCGATAAGAGGGTCGATAAGAGGATCGATAAGAGGATCGATAAGATACAGACCGCCTCGTGATGATGACATCAATCACCAGAGTCAGATACCGTACGCCCAGGTGAACATGTTGGTCAGAAATGTTCCACATGTGCACAGGCAGGGTAAAAATAAATCTATTTAAAACATACTGCACACTGTATACAGTCTCCCCAAGCCCACCCACCCGCCCGGCCCACTGTGGTGCAAATATAAACAGTCTACATTCCAGAAGCTAAAAGCATTGTGAATGCTGTTCAGCAGTGTTCAGGCTCTTATGAGAACTCTGATGAAGTTCACATGTTGGATAAATGATTGTGTAAACATAACAGTGAGAGTCAGACGTCTCCATGGAAACATTGGTACAGTTTATTCTAATTGGCTTGTTTCTTCTTTTATTTGTCTGTTTGTTTATTAAAAGGAGCTTGAGTCTAAAAATAAAAAATAATGGTGCATCCAGAGAACTGCCAGGTTTAAAAACTCATTAACCCAGTTTTAATTACCAGTAATTTTAATTACCAGTAACCACTTTAAAAATAAAACTAGATTCGCTAAAAAAAAAAAAAAAAAATCTTTTCATCAGGAAGGATTTTAGTTTCTGATGATTAATTATTGTTTTTATTGGAATTATTTGCAGAAAGATTTGAATTGAAATTAAATTATTTGATTGAACTTTTTAAGCAATTTTTATCTTTTTATAAAAACACACTTTAAATTTTCAAATGTTTTCATTAAGTCTGCTTTTTTATTCTGTGACTGTAAGTGCTGTGTGTATGTGTGTGTGTGAATGTTTATGTGTGTGTGTGTGTGTGAACGTTTGTGTGTGTGTGTGAGAATGTTTATGTGTGTGTGTATGTATATATGTATGTATGTATTTGTGTGTGTGTATGTGTGAGTATGTATGTATATGTGTGTGTGTATGAATGAATATGTGTGTGTGAGTGTGTATGTATATGTATATGTGTGTGTATGAATGTATATATGTGTGTGTGTGAGTGTGTCTGTATATGTGTGTGTTTATGTGACTATGTGTATGTATATATGTGTGTATGTGTGTGTGTATGAATGAATATGTGTGTGTGTGTGAGTGTGTATGTATATTTGTGTGTGTGTGTTGGCGTGTTTGTCCTGTATGTGTTTTTTAATCTCATAGTTTTTTTTTTTAAATCCTGGTTAAATAAAGGTTAATAAATAAATAAATAAATAAATAAAAGTTTTTGGCCTTTTAATAAAATAAACAGAAGTGATGACGTCACACACACCGTCCCACACCCCGCAGCTCAGGTGTTGCAGGGCGTGACTGCGTGACATCATCCGCATGCGCCAGAAGCCTGCAGGTAAAAGGGGAGCTGATCACAGATAGCCCATAATAGTTTGAGAAAAGAGGGAAAAAGAGTGTTTCCAAGGTAACGGGACCGGAAGTGGTGCTGCGTGACGGGTCCAGGTGAATATCCACCAGCATGGGATTAGTTTATTCTGAGGTAAGAAACTTCTTCCTGTCTGGGAAAAGCAGGAATGCGAGTGGGCGTGTCTTCACATGGATGTGGGTGTGTCATGTGTGGCCCCTCCCCTTGTAGCCCATCTGCCGTGCAGCATATGATGGGAACCTCCGGCAGCTCTACACCCATCTCCATGACGACCCTGATAAGCTGAACGTCCAGGAGGAGACCACCGGGGACACACCCCTCATTGCAGCCTGTCGTCACGGCAACCTGAAGATCATTCGATACCTGCTGGAGAACAACGTAGACGTGAACCTGAGGAACAAGGTGAGAAGGCCTTCTGCAGGACTCCTGCTCACACCTGGTCTCCCAGGGAAACCAGCTCAGCGTCTGAAGGTCTGAGAGACTTAATGATAACAATAATAACCAATCAGCTGAGGGCATCGTTAACATCGTTAAAACGTAATTATACACACCTTTTAAAGAGTTTATGTGGTTCCTGGTTCTGGGGGGCAGAGTGACCTGGGTGACCAGATGGGACAGAGAGGTGGAGAGAGGAGGAGCGGAGAGAGCTGGAAGGAATGCAGATGGAGGTCACAGGCGGGGAGAGGGTTTTACAGAGCAGGATTTAAAAGATAATTCTCTGTTTTATGGGAAGTCATCATCCTGATCCATCAGAGTGTTTCTGTGTCTCCGTGGAAACAGTCTGACCTCGCAGCATTGGGGCTCACTCGCTCCACGGTGAGTGGATCGTTCCTTTCTGGTGAGGACCGGACGTGACGTATCTAACAGACCCGAACAGGAAAACAGTAAAAATACAATTTTCGTTTCGTCTTTTGAACCGTATAACCCTAACAGGGTCGTGCAGGGTGCCAGAGCTTATCTTGGCTGATTTCAGGCGAGAGGCATGGTACACACTGAACAGGTTGCCAGTCTGTAGCAGAGCAACACTCAGACAACCATCCACACACTCACATTCATTACTAGGGGGCAGTTTCCTAGCAACCAATCAACCTAACATGTATGTTTTTGGAAGAAACCAGAGAAAAAAACACATATGCACGGGTAGAACATGCAAACTACACACAGAACCTCAACCCTAACCTTCTTGCTGGGAGGCCACCAAGCACTGTCTTTAAATTCTCAGTCTGGAGAATCGTTGCAAACACAGACCGTATAGCATGGTCAGCTAAAGAACTACAAACATGGTGGACGGACCCGGTTATCTAGAACGTTTCCACATTGCTGCCTGCAGTCCCTGAACTGGTTGCTGGACTGGAGACACTAGGTGGCGCCAGTGTTGTTATGGGAGTATTGCAACAGTGTGGTAGGATGGTGGCATCCTGTGGGGATGCGACTGAAACGTGACATCATTGGTTAGATGTTTGTAAACAGCTTGATCCAGCTTTATTAGACCACCTGAGGAGCTGCTCAGGTGGGGAGAAAATGGAGGAGGTAGCAGGTGATGGAGGAGGTAGCAGGTGATGGAGGAGGTAGCAGGTGAAGGAGGAGGTAGCAGGTGATGGAGGAGGCAGCAGGTGAAGGAGGAGGTAGCAGGTGATGGAGGAGGTAGCAGGTGAAGGAGGAGGCAGCAGGTGAAGGAGGAGGTAGCAGGTGAACGAGGAGGTAGCAGGTGATGGAGGAGCTAGCAGGTGAAGGTAGCAGGTGATGGAGGAGTTAGCAGGTGAAGAAGGAGGTAGCAGGTGAAGGAGCAGGTAGCAGGTGATGGAGGAGGTAGCGGGTGATGGAGGAGGTAGCAGGTGAAGAAGGAGGTAGCAGGTGATGGAGGAGGTAGCAGGGGATGGAGGAGGTAGCAGGTGAAGAAGGAGGTAGCAGGTAAAGAAGGAGGTAGCGGGTGAAGGAGGAGGTACAGGTGAAGGTAGCAGGTGAAGGAGGAGGTAGCGGGTGATGGAGGAGGTAGCAGGTGAAGGAGGAGGTAGCACGTGATGGAGGAGGTAGCAGGGGATGGAGAAGGTAGCAGGTGAAGAAGGAGGTAGCAGGTGAAGGAGGAGGTACAGGTGAAGGAGGAGGTAGCAGGTGAAGGAGGAGGTAGCAGGTGATGGAGGAGGTAGCAGGTGATGGAGGAGGTAGCAGGTGAAGGAGGAGGTAGCGGGTGAAGGAGGAGGTAGCAGGTGAAGGAGGAGGTAGCAGGGGATGGAGGAGGTAGCAGGTGAAGGAGGAGGTAGCGGGTGATGGAGGAGGTAGCGGGTGATGGAGGAGGTAGCAGGTGAAGGAGGAGGTAGCAGGGGATGGAGGAGGTAGCAGGTGAAGGAGGAGGTAGCAGGTGAAGGAGGAGGTAGCGGGTGATGGAGGAGGTAGCGGGTGATAGAGGATGTAGCAGGTGAAGGAGGAGGTAGAGGGTGAAGGAGGAGGTAGCGGGTGAAGGAGGAGGTAGCGGGTGATGGAGGAGGTAGCAGGTGAAGGAGGAGGTAGAGGGTGAAGGAGGAGGTAGCAGGTGATGGAGGAGGTAGCGGGTGATGGAGGAGGTAGCAGGTGAAGGAGGAGGTAGCAGGTGATAGAGGAGGTAGCAGGTGATGGAGGAGGTAGCAGGTGATAGAGGAGGTAGCAGGTGAAGGAGGAGGTAGCAGGTGAAGGAGGAGGTAGCAGGTGAAGGAGGAGGTAGCGGGTGATGGAGGAGGTAGCAGGTGAAGGAGGAGGTAGCGGGTGATAGAGGAGGTAGCAGGTGATGGAGGAGGTAGCAGGTGAAGGAGGAGGTAGCAGGTGAAGGAGGAGGTAGCAGGTGAAGGAGGAGGTAGCAGGTGAAGGAGGAGGTAGCAGGTGATGGAGGAGGTAGCGGGTGATGGAGGAGGTAGCGGGTGAAGGAGGAGGTAGCGGGTGACGGAGGAGGTAGCGGGTGAAGGAGGAGGTAGCGGGTGACGGAGGAGGTAGCAGGTGACGGAGGAGGTAGCAGGTGAAGGAGGATGTAGCAGGTGATGGAGGAGGTAGCATGTGAAGGAGGAGGTAGCATGTGAAGGAGGAGGTAGCGGGTGATGGAGGATGTAGCGGGTGATGGAGGAGGTAGCGGGTGATGGAGGAGGTAGCAGGTGAAGGAGGAGGTAGCGGGTGAAGGAGGAGGTAGCGGGTGATGGAGGAGGTAGCGGGTGATGGAGGAGGTAGCAGGTGATGGAGGAGGTAGCGGGTGATGGAGGAGGTAGCAGGTGAAGGAGGAGGTAGCGGGTGAAGGAGTAGGTAGCGGGTGATGGAGGAGGTAGCAGGTGAAGGAGGAGGTAGCGGGTGATGGAGGAGGTAGCAGGTGATGGAGGAGGTAGCAGGTGAAGGAGGAGGTAGCAGGTGAAGGAGGAGGTAGCAGGTGAAGGAGGAGGTAGCAGGTGAAGGAGGAGGTAGCAGGTGAAGGAGGAGGTAGCAGGTGACAGAGGAGGTAGCGGGTGAAGGAGGAGGTAGCAGGTGATGGAGGAGGTAGCAGGTGAAGGAGGAGGTAGCAGGTGAAGAAGGAGGTAGCAGGTGAAGGAGGAGGTAGCAGGTGAAGGAGGAGGTAGCAGGTGAAGGAGGAGGTAGCAGGTGAAGGAGGAGGTAGCAGGTGAAGAAGGAGGTAGCGGGTGAAGGAGGAGGTAGCACGTGATGGAGGAGGTAGCAGGGGATGGAGGAGGTAGCAGGTGAAGAAGGAGGTAGCAGGTGAAGGAGGAGGTAGCAGGTGAAGGAGGAGGTAGCGGGTGAAGGAGGAGGTAGCACGTGATGGAGGAGGTAGCAGGGGATGGAGGAGGTAGCAGGTGAAGAAGGAGGTAGCAGGTGAAGGAGGAGGTACAGGTGAAGGAGGAGGTAGCAGGTGAAGGAGGAGGTAGCAGGGGATGGAGGAGGTAGCAGGTGAAGAAGGAGGTAGCAGGTGAAGGAGGAGGTACAGGTGAAGGAGGAGGTAGCAGGTGAAGGAGGAGGTAGCAGGTGAAGGAGGAGGTAGCAGGTGATGGAGGAGGTAGCAGGTGATGGAGGAGGTAGCAGGTGAAGGAGGAGGTAGCAGGTGATGGAGGAGGTAGCAGGTGATGGAGGAGGTAGCAGGTGAAGGAGGAGGTAGCGGGTGAAGGAGGAGGTAGTAGGTGAAGGAGGAGGTAGCGGGTGATGGAGGAGGTAGCAGGTGAAGGAGGAGGTAGCAGGTGATGGAGGAGGTAGCAGGTGATGGAGGAGGTAGCAGGTGAAGGAGGAGGTAGCGGGTGAAGGAGGAGGTAGTAGGTGAAGGAGGAGGTAGCAGGGGATGGAGGAGGTAGCAGGTGAAGAAGGAGGTAGCAGGTGATAGAGGATGTAGCAGGTGAAGGAGGAGGTAGCGGGTGATGGAGGAGGTAGCGGGTGAAGGAGGAGGTAGCGGGTGAAGGAGGAGGTAGCGGGTGAAGGAGGAGGTAGCGGGTGATGGAGGAGGTAGCGGGTGAAGGAGGAGGTAGCGGGTGATGGAGGAGGTAGCAGGTGAAGGAGGAGGTAGCAGGTGATGGAGGAGGTAGCAGGTGAAGGAGGAGGTAGCAGGTGAAGGAGGAGGTAGCAGGTGAAGGAGTAGGTAGCAGGTGAAGGAGGAGGTAGCAGGTGAAGGAGGAGGTAGCAGGTGATGGAGGAGGTAGCGGGTGATGGAGGAGGTAGCAGGTGAAGGAGGAGGTAGCGGGTGAAGGAGGAGGTAGCGGGTGACAGAGGAGGTAGCGGGTGATGGAGGAGGTAGCGGGTGAAGGAGGAGGTAGCAGGTGACGGAGGAGGTAGCGGGTGACAGAGGAGGTAGCAGGTGACGGAGGAGGTAGCAGGTGAAGGAGGAGGTAGCAGGTGAAGGAGGAGGTAGCAGGTGAAGGAGGAGGTACAGGTGAAGGAGGAGGTAGCAGGTGAAGGAGGATGTAGCAGGTGAAGGAGGAGGTAGCAGGTGAAGGAGGAGGTAGCAGGTGAAGGAGGAGGTAGCAGGTGAAGGAGGAGGTAGCGCGTGAAGGAGGAGGTAGCGGGTGAAGGAGGAGGTAGCGGGTGATGGAGGAGGTAGCAGGTGAAGGAGGAGGTACAGGTGAAGGAGGAGGTAGCAGGTGAAGGAGGAGGTAGCGGGTGATGGAGGAGGTAGCAGGTGAAGGAGGAGGTACAGGTGAAGGAGGAGGTAGCAGGTGAAGGAGGATGTAGCAGGTGAAGGAGGAGGTAGCAGGTGAAGGAGGAGGTAGCGCGTGAAGGAGGAGGTAGCGGGTGAAGGAGGAGGTAGCAGGTGAAGGAGGAGGTAGCGGGTGAAGGAGGAGGTAGCGGGTGAAGGAGGAGGTAGCGGGTGAAGGAGGAGGTAGCGGGTGAAGGAGGAGGTAGCAGGTGAAGGAGGAGGTAGCGCGTGAAGGAGGAGGTAGCGGGTGAAGGAGGAGGTAGCGGGTGAAGGAGGAGGTAGCGGGTGAAGGAGGAGGTAGCGGGTGAAGGAGGAGGTAGCGGGTGAAGGAGGAGGTAGCGGGTGAAGGAGGAGGTAGCAGGTGAAGGAGGAGGTAGCAGGTGAAGGAGGAGGTAGCAGGTGAAGGAGGAGGTAGCAGGTGAAGGAGGAGGTAGCGCGTGAAGGAGGAGGTAGCGGGTGAAGGAGGAGGTAGCAGGTGAAGGAGGAGGTAGCGGGTGAAGGAGGAGGTAGCGGGTGAAGGAGGAGGTAGCGGGTGAAGGAGGAGGTAGCAGGTGAAGGAGGAGGTAGCAGGTGATAGAGGAGGTAGCGGGTGACGGAGGAGGTAGCGGGTGACGGAGGAGGTAGCGGGTGACGGAGGAGGTAGCGGGTGAAGGAGGAGGTAGCGGGTGAAGGAGGAGGTAGCAGGTGAAGGAGGAGGTAGCAGGTGATAGAGGAGGTAGCGGGTGACGGAGGAGGTAGCGGGTGACGGAGGAGGTAGCGGGTGATAGAGGAGGTAGCAGGTGAAGGAGGAGGTAGCAGGTGAAGGAGGAGGTAGCAGGTGAAGGAGGAGGTAGCAGGTGAAGGAGGAGGTAGCAGGTGAAGCAGGAGGTAGCAGGTGAAGGAGGAGGTAGCGGGTGATAGAGGAGGTAGCGGGTGAAGGAGGAGGTAGCAGGTGAAGGAGGAGGTAGCAGGTGAAGGAGGAGGTAGCAGGTGAAGGAGGAGGTAGCAGGTGAAGCAGGAGGTAGCAGGTGAAGGAGGAGGTAGCGGGTGATAGAGGAGGTAGCGGGTGAAGGAGGAGGTAGCAGGTGAAGGAGGAGGTAGCGGGTGACGGAGGAGCTAGCGGGTGACGGAGGAGGTAGCAGGTGAAGCAGGAGGTAGCGGGTGAAGGAGGAGGTAGCAGGTGAAGGAGGAGGTAGCAGGTGAAGGAGGAGGTAGCAGGTGAAGGAGGAGGTAGCAGGTGATGGAGGAGGTAGCAGGTGATGGAGGAGGTAGCAGGTGAAGGAGGAGGTAGCAGGTGAAGGAGGAGGTACAGGTGAAGGAGGAGGTAGCAGGTGAAGGAGGATGTAGCAGGTGAAGGAGGATGTAGCAGGTGAAGGAGGAGGTAGCAGGTGAAGGAGGAGGTAGCAGGTGAAGGAGGAGGTAGCGCGTGAAGGAGGAGGTAGCGGGTGAAGGAGGAGGTAGCGGGTGAAGGAGGAGGTAGCGGGTGAAGGAGGAGGTAGCAGGTGAAGGAGGAGGTAGCAGGTGATAGAGGAGGTAGCGGGTGACGGAGGAGGTAGCGGGTGACGGAGGAGGTAGCGGGTGACGGAGGAGGTAGCGGGTGAAGGAGGAGGTAGCGGGTGAAGGAGGAGGTAGCAGGTGAAGGAGGAGGTAGCAGGTGATAGAGGAGGTAGCGGGTGAAGGAGGAGGTAGCAGGTGAAGGAGGAGGTAGCAGGTGATAGAGGAGGTAGCGGGTGAAGGAGGAGGTAGCGGGTGACGGAGGAGGTAGCGGGTGATAGAGGAGGTAGCAGGTGAAGGAGGAGGTAGCAGGTGAAGGAGGAGGTAGCGGGTGAAGGAGGAGGTAGCAGGTGAAGGAGGAGGTAGCAGGTGAAGGAGGAGGTAGCGGGTGAAGGAGGAGGTAGCGGGTGACGGAGGAGGTAGCGGGTGATAGAGGAGGTAGCGGGTGAAGGAGGAGGTAGCGGGTGAAGGAGGAGGTAGCGGGTGATAGAGGAGGTAGCGGGTGAAGGAGGAGGTAGCGGGTGACGGAGGAGCTAGCGGGTGACGGAGGAGGTAGCAGGTGAAGCAGGAGGTAGCGGGTGAAGGAGGAGGTAGCAGGTGAAGGAGGAGGTAGCGGGTGAAGGAGGAGGTAGCGGGTGACGGAGGAGCTAGCGGGTGACGGAGGAGGTAGCAGGTGAAGCAGGAGGTAGCGGGTGATAGAGGAGGTAGCGGGTGAAGGAGGAGGTAGCAGGTGAGGGAGGAGGTAGCAGGTGAAGGAGGAGGTAGCAGGTGAAGGAGGAGGTAGCGCGTGAAGGAGGAGGTAGCGGGTGAAGGAGGAGGTAGCGGGTGAAGGAGGAGGTAGCGGGTGAAGGAGGAGGTAGCAGGTGAAGGAGGAGGTAGCAGGTGATAGAGGAGGTAGCGGGTGACGGAGGAGGTAGCGGGTGACGGAGGAGGTAGCGGGTGACGGAGGAGGTAGCGGGTGAAGGAGGAGGTAGCGGGTGAAGGAGGAGGTAGCAGGTGAAGGAGGAGGTAGCAGGTGATAGAGGAGGTAGCGGGTGACGGAGGAGGTAGCGGGTGACGGAGGAGGTAGCGGGTGATAGAGGAGGTAGCAGGTGAAGGAGGAGGTAGCAGGTGAAGCAGGAGGTAGCAGGTGAAGGAGGAGGTAGCGGGTGATAGAGGAGGTAGCGGGTGAAGGAGGAGGTAGCAGGTGAAGGAGGAGGTAGCAGGTGAAGGAGGAGGTAGCAGGTGAAGCAGGAGGTAGCAGGTGAAGGAGGAGGTAGCGGGTGATAGAGGAGGTAGCGGGTGAAGGAGGAGGTAGCGGGTGACGGAGGAGCTAGCGGGTGACGGAGGAGGTAGCAGGTGAAGCAGGAGGTAGCAGGTGAAGGAGGAGGTAGCAGGTGAAGGAGGAGGTAGCAGGTGATGGAGGAGGTAGCAGGTGATGGAGGAGGTAGCAGGTGAAGGAGGAGGTAGCAGGTGAAGGAGGAGGTACAGGTGACGGAGGAGGTAGCAGGTGAAGGAGGATGTAGCAGGTGAAGGAGGAGGTAGCAGGTGAAGGAGGAGGTAGCGGGTGAAGGAGGAGGTAGCAGGTGAAGGAGGAGGTAGCATGTGATGGAGGAGGCAGCAGGTGAAGGAGGAGGTAGCAGGTGAAGGAGGAGGTAGCAGGTGAAGGAGGAGGTAGCGGGTGAAGGAGGAGGTAGCAGGTGAAGGAGGAGGTAGCGGGTGAAGGAGGAGGTAGCGGGTGAAGGAGGAGGTAGCGGGTGAAGGAGGAGGTAGCGGGTGAAGGAGGAGGTAGCAGGTGAAGGAGGAGGTAGCAGGTGATAGAGGAGGTAGCGGGTGACGGAGGAGGTAGCGGGTGACGGAGGAGGTAGCGGGTGACGGAGGAGGTAGCGGGTGAAGGAGGAGGTAGCAGGTGAAGGAGGAGGTAGCAGGTGATAGAGGAGGTAGCGGGTGACGGAGGAGGTAGCGGGTGACGGAGGAGGTAGCGGGTGATAGAGGAGGTAGCAGGTGAAGGAGGAGGTAGCGGGTGAAGGAGGAGGTAGCGGGTGACGGAGGAGCTAGCGGGTGACGGAGGAGGTAGCAGGTGAAGCAGGAGGTAGCGGGTGAAGGAGGAGGTAGCAGGTGAAGGAGGAGGTAGCGGGTGAAGGAGGAGGTAGCGGGTGACGGAGGAGCTAGCGGGTGACGGAGGAGGTAGCAGGTGAAGCAGGAGGTAGCAGGTGAAGGAGGAGGTAGCAGGTGAAGCAGGAGGTAGCAGGTGAAGGAGGAGGTAGCAGGTGACGGAGGAGGTAGCAGGTGAAGCAGGAGGTAGCAGGTGAAGGAGGAGGTAGCGGGTGATAGAGGAGGTAGCGGGTGAAGGAGGAGGTAGCAGGTGAGGGAGGAGGTAGCAGGTGAAGGAGGAGGTAGCAGGTGAAGCAGGAGGTAGCAGGTGAAGGAGGAGGTAGCAGGTGACGGAGGAGGTAGCAGGTGAAGCAGGAGGTAGCAGGTGAAGGAGGAGGTAGCGGGTGATAGAGGAGGTAGCGGGTGAAGGAGGAGGTAGCGGGTGAAGGAGGAGGTAGCAGGTGAAGGAGGAGGTAGCAGGTGAAGGAGGAGGTAGCAGGTGAAGGAGGAGGTAGCAGGTAAAGGAGGAGGTAGCGGGTGAAGGAGGAGGTAGCGGGTGAAGGAGGAGGTAGCAGGTGAAGGAGGAGGTAGCGGGTAAAGGAGGAGGTAGCAGGTGATGGAGGAGGTAGCAGGTGAAGGAGGAGGTAGCAGGTGAAGGAGGATGTAGCAGGTGATAGAGGAGGTAGCAGGTGAAGGAGGAGGTAGCGGGTGACGGAGGAGGTAGCAGGTGAAGGAGGAGGTAGCGGGTGACGGAGGAGGTAGCAGGTGAAGCAGGAGGTAGCAGGTGACGGAGGAGGTAGCGGGTGATGGAGAAAATGATGGAGTCCCGTGTCCCTTTCTTCCACAGAAACAGAGGACGTGCCTGCACTATGTGTCCAAACGAACTCTGTCCCTATTGGACTACCTGACCATCACCATCCTGATGCCCGTCCTGCTGATCGGCTTCTTCATCTTGGTACGTATGATGGCATCAGCGGTCTGATGACATCAGCAGTGACCGCTGTGTGTGTTCCAGATGCAGAAGAGGAAGAGGGACGTCTCTCTGATGGAGGTGATTCTCCAGACCGCCGTGGACGTGGACGCCGTGGACTACGTGAGTAAAAGCGTGTCGCCATGGTGACACAGTAACGGGGATGATGGCTGCTCTCTGTTTTCAGAAAGGGAACACGGCGTTGCATTATGTGTGTCTGCGACGGCGCCACCGCCTGGTTCCGCTGCTGCTGCGGCACCGCGCCGACACCGACGTCAGAAACAAGGTCAGATTACAGATTACACTGTTTAAAAAAAAAAAACAGGCGACTTTGCCAAATGCAATAATTTCTTTAAGCATGAAATCTGAAACCAGCTGGTTTTCAGAATTATTAAAACTAAGGAAGTAAATGTTTGAAATGAGTTTATAACCTCTGCTTCGTTAGGACGGAGAAACACCGCTGGACATCGCTATGCGGACCGGAAACACAAAGATCATCATGATGCTGCAGAAAACTGACTGAGCCGGGCTGGACGAGGCTGACCTGGACGAGGCTGGCCTGGACTAGGCTGGACTGGACTAGGCTGGGCCGGTCTGGACTAGGCTGACCTGGACGAAGCTGGCCTGGACTAGGCTGACCCGGACGAGGCTGGGCTGGCTAAACCAGGCTTGTCCTGGACCTGTCCCTAAGACACATTCAGACTCTGCTGTAAAATTCTTCAGCTGTTCAGAAACATGGTTTATCGTCATTAACACTAGGACTGCCGCAGCGGTCAATTTGACTGCATGTCACTTTAATTAGAATAAATCAAACACAACCTATCAGGCTGACCTTATATGACTTTTAATATAAACATGTTTTTTATTTGATCATTTAGTTTTTAGGTCTAAAAATGAACATTTAAAAATTTATAAGCATTTTATCTCCTCTAACCGGGCGCAGCAGCTGGGAGGAAGCATACATTGGCCATGTTAATGCGGCGGTCCTCGTGTTAAAACGATCCATCTTCACTTTAAAAACAAAACTCTGGAGAAAATAACTGTTTCACCACCGTTTACTGTCTGCTGTGTTCTTTCCTTCATGTTAAAATAACATAGTTTTAACTGTTTCACTTTATTTTTTATGTGTTATAAAAGTTTTTTGTGTGTTTTAACTTTATTTCTGGTCTAAATGTATTTTTTTTGATAATTAAGGTTGTTTGTGATGCTCATTATTATTATTTATTCAATTTGATTTTTACAAAAATCACAAAACAATTAAACAGGCTTCATTTTGTAGAAAAAATAAGTACAAAAATAAAATAAAAAAAAGTAAAATACACATTTAAAAAATAATAAAAACAAAGCAAAAAACAATTTTAATACATTCAGTGAACGGTCCTTAGCAACCAGTAAAGCTTCCTTAGCAACCAGTAAAGTCTCTTTAGAAATTCCATTCAATTTTATTTTTACAACATGAAATTACAAAACAATCATTTATATCATCCTGATGGAAACACGGGGGACTCCTCAGCCCAGAGATGTCAAGATGTTCTTCATCCTGATGGAAACACGGGGGACTCCTCAGCCCGGAGATGTCCAGATGTTCTTCATCCTGATGGAAACACGGGGGACTCCTCAGCCCGGAGATGTCCAGATGTTCTTCATCCTGATGGAAACACGGGGGACTCCTCAGCCCGGAGATGCCCAGATGTTCTTCATCCTGATGGAAACACGGGGGACTCCTCAGCCCGGAGATGTCCAGATGTTCTTCATCCTGATGGAAACACGGGGGACTCCTCAGCCCGGAGATGTCCAGATGTTCTTCATCCTGATGGAAACACGGGGGACTCCTCAGCCCGGAGATGTCCAGATGTTCTCCATCCTGATGGAAACACGGGGGACTCCTCAGCCTGGAGATGTCCAGATGTTCTTCATCCTGATGGAAACAAGGAGGGCTCCTCAGCCCGGTGAGGACTGAGGCATGTTTTTTCGCAGTGCCATATACACACTGCCATATATTTGTTATACCAGATACCCGGGTCCGTGTGGACCGGGCCCCAGACTAAAGGATAAAGAGTCTGATGGAGGGCAGTGGAAATGATTTTTTCTGTACCGTTCATTTGAGCAGCGGGGTTGAGGGAGTCTGTTACTGAAGCTGCTCTTAAGGTGGTCTCTACAGATTCATAGATGGAGTAAGAGGGTTTAACATTATAATGATGCATTTTATTTACGTCTTCATTAAAAACTAATTTAGTTCCGTTTATTTGGTTTATTTCACATTATTTACTTTTTTTTCTACGAAAACAAACAATACAAACCAAAAAGAAGAAAAAAAAGCTGAAGTTTCTGAAGTTTATTTAATGGCTTTCCAGGAAAAAAAATCTTTCAAAAACAAAGTAAAACTTAAAAATAATAATAATAATAACTTAATGGTTCATCTGAGATTTTCTTTTTGATCATTCGTTATACATTTATATAAACGTTTAAAATAAAAAAAACCTTAATTAAATATTTTAACACTAATTACTCCGTGATGGCTTCAGTCAAAAAAATAATTTAGTTTTTAAACTTTATCATTTATTCACTTTAGAAATATAATTTATATTTTTTAAACCAGTTTTATTTACTTTGGGTTTAATAGAGGTTTAGATTAGTCCACATGTTTGATTTATGTTGTTGATTCATATTCATTTGATTTTCTTAAGTTATGCTCCAGTTCCTGGGCTGCAGTGTCACCTCCTGTCCAGAGGGTGGAGTAGCTAGTAGGACTGTACCATTTATTTTCTTTAGGGGTAAAATTGGTTTAGTTAGTTTAGCTTTAGTTAAGCTGTTTTGTTTAATCCCCCCTTGTTGTGTCGGCAGTGGTTTGGTCAGCTCTAATATAAAGTCCATCTTTTCTCACTCAGAGAGTTCTGTTTGTTTGAGTTCATTCTCTTTTTTTTCTATTAATTCTCTTTAATTAAACCTTTACATTGTGTTTAGTTACCATGACCTCTGTTAGAATGATTAAACTTTTTTGGGTTAAATATAAAGTGTATTTAAAAACCTGTGCCAGTCTGTTTTTCACTGCTCGGTTCGTCAAAAACTGAAACACATCTTAATTTAACGTTTGTTTTAACTTTAACGCGTTCAAACTAATAAAAACCTCTTAAATTATGTTCACGGAGTCTTAATGTAATAAATAATATACTTGGAGGGATTCAATTAGGTTTGACTCTGTAAAACTTTAAGATGATACATCTACATTTTAAGCTTTGGTTAAAACTAAATAAATATTTTTTAAAAAACTATTTTATTAAACCAGGTGCATTTAAAACGACGACCTGCGCCGGAGCAGCATGACCAATAAATTAAAACAATCTAAGATTACTAACAATTAAAAGTGCACTTATTGTGCACTTTCACAATAAGTCCTTAAGAACCAATAAAAAGAAATAAAATACACTGAAAAACAACTCCATTCATCTCAAAACTAATGTAAAGTTTATCCATTCAATTCTATTTCAAAAGATTCTGAGATTTGATGAAACCCGCTCCTTTACACACTAAGGTATTCCAAGTAAATTTAAAAATCATTTGAAAAATACAAAATAATTTGATTAAAATTTGTTTCGATCTTTGAAAAATGATTAAATAAAAATGGGATTTTTAATCATTTATCTACTTAACAAGATGTTAAATTTGGATTTCAGTCGTAGTTTGAGAAATAAACTCAAATCTAATTAACTGTTTGACATTTGAATCGAGCGCTCATAGTGTGTGTGTGCGCGCGCGCGTGCGTGTGCACAAAGTAAATGTAATGAATGTGAATTTGAAAAAGACCTCACAAAAAATAAAAACAGAAAAAATTCATGAGCCAATGAACAAATAATAAACGCTAGATAGTCTTTTCAATTCATCTGCGAGAAGGTCGGGGTTTGAGTCCCGGGGTGGGGGCGAGGCTTGACACACTGTCCTCCTTTCGATGTTGAGTTTGCATGTTCTCCCTGTGTATGTGTTGTTTTATTCTGGTTCCCGAGAGGGATAGACGGATAAGAAGATGACATGACTCCTTAAGCATGCATGTCAAGTTGATTGGCTGCTAAAAAAATGTCCTTAGAAATGAGTGTGTGGCTCTGCAACAGACAGGTGACCTGTTCAGTGTGTATCCTGCCTGTTGCCTGAAATCAGCCGGGATGAGTACCAGTACCACCGAAAGCCCATCAGGGATGAGCGGTTCAGAAGACGAAATGAAACTTCATCTTATTGTTATGCAAATGGAACATTTTCAAAAAAATTTTTATTAGTAAAAGAGGTCAAACTGCATAAAAACAAGAAAAACATTACAACATCAAGTTAAAGTATTAAATTTAATATCTTTATGTGACATGTTATGTTTTTAGAGTATTTTTTATTTAATGTTTGTTTGATTGTAGAAATGCTGTATACAGATGAATAGGACATATAAACTATGCTTCAGCCTATTCCTTTTCTTTGGTCTATTTGTTTTTTGTTTGTTGCAATCTGTGTTGTTGTTATGATTTTGACCAAGAATAATAAACTGATGATGATAATAAAAAAATCCGGAGACTTTCTGTGTTTATGTTTTTATTCAAAACAACAACCGGTTTCCACGGAAACCAACCCACCGAGACAACAAGTAAAATCTAAATCAGTGGTCAATGTTCCGGTCCGGCTGCAGGAATGCTTTGAAACATCAAGGACCTCGTTTATAAACACTTGCATGGATCTTAAAATGAAAACTTGGTAACATTATGTGTTACGCATTTTTATAACTGCGTAATCCAACCTGAACTCCATCCCGCCCCAACTTTCTTTATGGATCATGCAAATAATGTAATTCATTGTTACTCATGCACAATAATAATTTCAACCAAAGTAGAGATGCCGGTCTCCAAAGGGGAGGAGCTTAAAACAGTGGATTTTGCAAGGGACGGTTACCATGACAACTATAAATGCAAACACTGATTTATTATTGAAACAGAAAAGAAATGTTTCCTCCTTAAAAATACTGGAAAAAAAAAACACTGCAGGATTTGAAATCAGCCACTGGGAGCGGTAAAAGTAATTCCCAGCTTGATGTTTTAACTATATTATTGATAATCCATCTTGTGTGCAGGATGTGAAATATTGTGTAGCAGCAGCTTCACACATCAACATGGTTTCAACATGAGGTCAAACATGGTGATTAACAATGAGCATGTATCTTAATTAACAATCTTTTCTTATGTGTAATCCTACTCTGAAAGGCTTTTATGTGTGCTTTCTAATTGTTTCCTCGCTGCTTCAAACGCTTCATTTCACTGTCCTCAATTCACTTCAGCTTCTGTCCACAACGTGTCGCCTTTTCCCCACATCTTACTATTTGGAAGCTTCTCCGGCACCTTTAACAATCGCTCTGTTTGCATAGAAATCAACGTGCAGATGGATTTTAGCGTGAGCAAGCTTTACAAATGAGGCCCTGGGTTCTGGACTAATGGATCTGCAGCAGCTTCAGGATGTTGGGGTACATCAGGTCTGGTGCGTCCAGCCCCCAGATGAAGTCCAGGTGCTCCCAGTGCTCGATGTTCTGGTGGTAGACCAGGTTAGAAACCTGCAGGGGGCATCAGAGGACAAGTCAGCTACTTAAATCACAGAAAAAGAAACGGATGAGGGTGAGGACCTGAGTGAGGAGGATCGCAACGTCTTTAGGGTCTGCCAGCGTATCGTGTCCCCCAGAAAACAGAGCAGTAGGAACCTTCATGTCCTGGACGCGGTACTCAGGAGGGGATGTCTGAGGAGGAACATACGCACACAGGTTAGACTGGTTTTATGGTCAGGCCAGATCAGACACCAGGTGCTACCTGGTTGTAGTGCTTCATGTTTCCAGCAGCTCCGTAGTCGAACATCATCAGCTTCCCTTTATGAATGGCCTGTAATCAGGAAGTGAGAGGCGTGCCTTAAAGAATAAGAGGAGGGGTTTTTCAAGCCTTACCTGGGACCAGTGGATCATATTCTGGACCGAGGTCCCTGCTGGACAGTGGGTGGTGTAGACAGGAGTACGGGTCTGGAGTCCGTAAACAAACACAATCACACGTTAAGAGTTACAGCGCCACCAACAGGACAAAAATCTGAACATTTGGTTTCCATGGTGATTTTCTGTGTCTGAGTTTATGTATGGGGTACCATGTTGAGGTTTTTCTCGTCGAAGCCACACAGGATAAAGAAGAGGTTCCCACAGAGTTCATCCAGAAGCTTTCGGGCGCAGACCTGCTCTGCCAGCCATTTGATGTAGTCGTTCTGTGGCATGAAGTCCCGCCTCCCGAACACATCCTGCAAACAGTCAGACATGACCTGGTGCCCCTTGCTGGTAAAAATTTATAAACACAACTGCCTTTGTTTTTATGTTTAAATGGAACTTAATCCAGGGTTAGCTAACGGGAAACAGTCTGAGCTCGCAGCATTGGGATTTGTTCTCTCCACGGTGTCCGAGGAATTCTTTGTTCCTGTCTGGTCAGAACCGAACGTGCCGTACCACCGTCTCTCCCTTATCCGGAACATGAGACCGGGGTCAAAAGCCTCAGTAAGAAGTTTGCCTTCCTGCACCCCGGCCACATCCTCTAGGATCCTGAGGTGTTCACTGTCCAGCTGTGAGACATAGTCTCTCCAGCAGACCCCAGGTCAGCCTCTTGGTCTACCATGGTGCGGTAGGAATGTAGATCCTGGTTACCATGGTGAGGGTAGGAACGTAGATCCTGTTACCATGGAGAGGGTAGGAACATACACTCAACAAAAATATAAACGCAACACTTTTGTTTTTGCTCCCATTTTTCATGAGATGGACTTGAAGATCTAAAATTCATTCCAGATACACAATATTACCATTTCTCTCAAACATTGTTCACAAATCTGTCTAAATGTGTGATAGTGAGCACTTCTGCTTTGCTGAGATAATCCATCCCACCTCACAAGTGTGCCACATCAAGATGCTGATCTGACATCATGATTAGTGCACAGGTGTCCTTATACTGCCCACAATAAAAGGCCACCCTGAAATGTGCAGTTTTGTCTCACAGCAAAATGCCACAGATGCCACAAGCATTGAGGGAGCGTGCAATTGGCATGCTGACAGCAGGAATGTCAACCAGATCTGTTGCTTGTGCATTGAATGTTCATTTCTCAACCATAAGCCTTCTCCAAAGGCATCTCAGAGAATATGGCAGTACATCCAACAGGCCTCACAACCGCAGACCACGAGTAACCACACCAGCCTAGGACCTCCACATCCAGCAGGTTCACCTCCGAGATCGTCTGAGACCAGCCACTCAGACAGCTGCTGAAACAATTGGTTTGCATAACCAAACAATTTCTGCACAAACTGTCAGAAACCGTCTCAGAGAAGCTCAACTGCATGCTCGTCGTCCTCATCGGGGTCTTAACCTGACTCCAGATCGTCGCCGTAACAGACTTGAGTGGGCAAATGCTCACATTCGATGGCGTCTAGAACGTTGGAGAGGTGTTCTCTTCACGGATGAATCTCGGTTTACGTTGTTCAGGGCAGATGCCAGACAGCATGTGTGGCGTCGTGTGGGTGAGCGCTTTGCTGATGTCAATGTTGTGGATCGAGTGGCCCATGGTGGTGGTGGGGTTATGGTATGGGCAGGCATCTGTTATGGACGAAGAACACAGGTGCATTTTATTGATGGCATTTTGAATGCACAGAAATACCGTGATGAGATCCTGAGGCCCATTGTTGTGCCATACATCCATGAACATCACCTCATGTTTCAGCAAGATAATGCACGGCCCCATGTTGCAAGGATCTGTACACAATTCTTGGAAGCTGAAAATGTCCCAGTTCTTGCATGGCCAGCATATTCACCGGACATGTCACCAATTGAACATGTTTGGGATGTGCTTGACCGGCGTATACGACAGCGTGCACCAGTTCCCACTAATATCCAGCAACTTCGCTCAGCCATTGAAGAGGAGTGGACCAACATTCCACAGGCCACAATAGACAATCTGATAAACTCTATGCGAAGATGTGTTGCACTGCATGAGGCAAATGGTAGTCACACCAGATACTGACTGGTTCTGAGTCCCCAGACCGTCAATAAAGAAAAAACAAAATGCACATTTCAGGGTGGCCTTTTATTGTGGGCAATATAAGGGACACCTGTGCACTAATCATGATGTCAGATCAGCATCTTGATGTGGCACACTTGTGAGGTGGGATGGATTATCTCAGCAAAGCAGAAGTGCTCACTATCACACATTTAGACAGATTTGTGAACAATGTTTGAGAGAAATGGTAATATTGTGTATCTGGAATGAATTTTAGATCTTCAAGTCCATCTCGTGAAAAATGGGAGCAAAAACAAAAGTGTTGCGTTTATATTTTTGTTGAGTGTAGATCCTGGTTACCATGGTGAGGGTAGGAACATAGATCCTGGTTACCAAGGTGAGGGGAGGAACATAGATCCTGGTTACCATGATGAGGGTAGGAACGTAGATCCTGGTTACCATGGTGAGGGTAGGAACATAGATCCTGGTTACCATGGTGAGGGTAGGAACGTAGATCCTGGTTACCACGGTGAGGGTGGGAACGTAGATCCTGTTACCATGGTGAGGGTAGGAACATAGATCCTGTTACCATGGTGAGGGTAGGAACATAGATCCTGGTTACCATGGTGAGGGTAGGAACGTAGATTGTGGCCATACCAGCCTGTCAATGCCTGATCACGTCAGACCTCAGAAGCTAAGCAGACTTGGATGGGAGACCACTGGAACACCAGGTGCCACAGTAGAGATTAAAATTGCTGTTATGTCCCTGGGCAAGACACCTCACCCACGTTGCCTAGTCAGATTGGTGTGTGTGTGATTGGTTGGTGATGGTCAGGTGATCGTAGCCTCACTTCTGTCAGTTTGCCCAGGGCAGCTGTGGCTACAACAATAGCTTACCATCACCTGGTATGGAGTGAGTGAATAATGCACATGTGAAGCGTCTTCGAGAGTCCTGAACTACAATGCATTATCCTTCTTACTACGGTGAGGGTACGAACGTAGTGGTAAAAAGAAATGGTTTCTTTCTGGTGGGACCTGACGTGTGTATGTAATGCACCCAAACAAGAAAACAGAGTGAAATCAAACTCTTCCTGAATAAACTTTATAAACACTGCCTTTAAATTCTCAATCTACGGAAATCTTAATTGTAAGGTAATCCTTGTGGTCCCTGACCTAGTTGCTGAAGGGAAATGAATCTGAGTGAAGCCACTAAGTGATGCTCGTCTGGTTAAATTCTCTCTGTGAGCTCATGAAATTTACCCAGATAAGAAACTCGGGCATGATAGACAACTTTGACATCGGGCTGCCGGTGAAGGAGACGGTCGCCACGGGCGCCAGAGCCAGGAAGAGGCGGATCTTAGAAGCCAGTTCAGGGAGCGCAGAGAATGCCATGAAGCCTGGAAGGAGAACGTGAATAGAATAGAAACTTTGTCTAACACAGAAGTGTTCCTTTTATCAAGGCTCACACAGTACACAAAACAAGCAGACACAAAGTAACAAGAAGACATAAAAACTTTTCAAATCAGACGCTAGAAACTTATGGAAGGTTATTGCACAGGGTTTTCATTGCCGTTGGAACAAATTATTTTCCATAATTTTTTTTTTTGGGGTAATAGAATTTTGTATCGCCGGCCTGAAAGGAGGAGGGTAAACGTGTGATGAAGGGTGTGTGATGGCTTTCCTGATTACAGCCCGTTCCAGAAGGGACGGTGGAGTTAATGATGAAATAATTATTTTCCAACTTGATTTGTGAAAGTTTTGTTTTCTTTTTGCAGGAGAGGAAGTTGTTTAAAGTGAGGATGGATTGAATTAATGGTGATAAGCCATGTTTTCTGAGCAGATGAGGGTGCTGAAGGGCTTAGCAGTGACATGAGTATGAGTGTATCCTAAAGGACAGGTGGGTGTTCACCTGTGTTCCAAGAAACACTCTACCTGTTCCACTTGCTCTCCCTGAATGAAGAAATGCTTAAAAAGTTCAGTCTTTCCTTTTTCTCTGCCTACGTAGCACAACTCCTTTGAAGGAGCATGAAGACTGAAGAACACAGAGGAAGATGGAGAACATACCGATGGTGGTTCCCTGAGAATGACCGATGTAGAAGATCTGTTCCTGGTGGGTTACGTTCAGGATGTAGTCCACCACGGCTGGAAGGTCTTTCAGAGCCATCTCATCATGGCTGCAAACACACATTCAACTTTAAAACTTTGATTTTGATGGTACAGTTTTAAGCTTGCTAAATTCTATTTGTCTTTAGTCTTTCTTCCCCCTTTATTTGTTTTTGTTTTCATACTTTTTTTCAATCTGCAAAGTACAGCCTGTTTATAAATTTGGGCTGTAAAAATAAAATAAAACTGACATTGTATCTTTTCCTAAACTGTGCACAGCGGGGAAAAAAAACCCAAACATTTTAGCGAACATCTTCCTTTCAGAGGTAAATCAGATGAACGGAGAGAAAACTGGATGAAAGAGAACGACAGAGAAAACATACTGTGGTAAAAGTGAAGGACAAAGATATCCTGATGCTATCAGACATATAAACAATAGCAGGGTCAGTAAACGCTGTCTCTGACCTTCGCCAGGTCACTGAACTTCAACCAAAGGTCACCGTTAAACATCGAGGAGTCAAACAGATTACCCTTCTAACATAAGAGACTGTTGACTTGGATTATTTTAGTTTATTTACAAGTGTAATTTCATAAAACACATGAGTTAAAAAGTCAGAATTAGGAAAAAGGCTACTTTTAATCTGTAGTCTCCTGGTAGCGAAGCTTTTGTTTAACCTCTTAACACCCACCTATTTTCGGGCTGTGCACAATAGTTGGACATACCCAAATGCCATTGCTTATTACAGCAGCATCTTTCAAGTCACATGCTTGTACTATACATCAAAATAAAGCTTAGACCTTCTAGTTTCTGTAGATATGTACATGAAGAGTGTCAGAATTTCAGAGCCTATCTTACAGTAGTTCAAACATAAAAAAAATTGTAGAATTTTAGCCTCGCCTAATTTTTTTCATTTTCCAATGTCCCTAGCCAAGACATACTTCTTAGTAGGCATAATTCCTTCCATTTGTATGACAAAAATCTTGTTGACAACAACTGTGTAAAGTTTCAGATCTCTAGGTACAAGTGTTTTTGACCTATTGACCTTTTAGTATAAAAAGTGTCCATTCGGCACAAGCTGTCCAAATCTGTGCCAAAATGTGCCAAAGTGAATTTTTGCCATTCTATCACTTTTTTAGTCATAAAAAATGCATATTAGTGTTTCTGTGACTTTGAATGCCCCCCACAGATAATTTTTTAAATGTATATTTTAACATTTTTTACTGTAATTATAAATTTTTCCATAAAAATCATGCACAAGAAATGAAATATACAACTGGATAAATGATATGTTTTATTTAGATAAAACTAAGACCTCAGATGTTAAAAAAAAGAATCTTCAATAACAAAAAAATAGATATACATAAAAAAAATCTTTCTTTTGTGCAACTAAATGATATTGAGAATTGTAGTAAAATTATTACCGTCGTCTCCCTGCAGTAGCAGACAGATGTTTGGGAACACTCTGACAAAGTTCTCTAATCAGTTGGATTCAGAACTCCAACTGTGTCAAAGTGGTTCTAGGAAACCCAACATGGTTGGTTCTGATAGTGCCACAGTGAAGCAAAGAGGTGATATCCAGTTCCTAGGTTTTGAATATCCATTAGAGACATTACAGAGTCACAACTCAATCCTTTCCCAGTGTCGGAAGCCTTGCCTTCGTACACAAAAAAGTTTCACGTATATCCTGTGGCAGAGTCAGCAAGCACAAAAGGTTTATAGCCCCACTTAGTTGGTTTGTTTTTTTTATATTGTTTTAGGGCTGCTCTCTTTACACCCACCTATCTTTGAGCTGTGCACAATAGTTGGACATATCCAAATGCCATTGCTTATTACAGCAACATCTTTCAAGTCACATGCTTGTACTATAAATCAAAATAAAGCTTAGACCTTCTAGTTTCTGTAGATATGTACATGAAGAGTGTCAGAGCTTCAGAACCTATCCTACAGTAGTTCAAACATAAAAAAAATTGTAAACAAAATCATCTAATGTTGTTCATTTTTTGAATGTCCCTAGCCAAGACATACTTCTTAGTAGCCATAATTCCTTCCATATGTATGATAATAATCTTATTGACAACAACTGTGTAAAGTTTCAGATCTCTAGGTACAAAAGTGTTTGATTTATTGACCTTTTAGTATAAAAATGTCCAATCTGAACAAGCAACAAATTGAATTTTTGCCATTCTATCACTTTTTTAGTCATAAAAAAATGCATATTAGTGTTTCTGTGACTTTAAAAATCTCCCAGATCTTTTTTTTCCTTTTTTTTATTTGTTTTTTTTATTTATTTAGATCATTTTGGCTGTAATTATATATATTTTTTTTTCATAAAAATCATGCACAATAAAATTTTTCCGGATAAAAAATATGTTCCAAAACCCCAGAAATATAGTTTGCCAAAAGAAAAGTGGAAAATAAACTAAAAACAAATAAATCTTTCAATCCTTGATCATCTCCCTTACCAAGCCTGTCTCCTCCTCATACAGCAGAAGCACGCGTCTTTACGCACAAAGATGGCGTCCGTTTGTTATTGTAAATCTCCGTTACGCAGTTGAATAACACGCGATCGGATAGGTCCGGTTTTGAACCAATCCCCTCGTTTTGAAGGTGGAAGTATCAGCTTTCTTTATTGGCTAATCATATATTTGTAAGTGACGTCGTTAGCCCGCTAGAAGCTAACATGCTAGCAGTGCTATTAGCTGAAGGAGAAGCGCTTGATTCATTCAAAGCCTTGTAAAAAACAAACCCTTTATCGGAATATTTTGCGAACGGTCTCATTTTGTAGATAACTTTGTGAAGAAAAGAAACATACCCAGGATGAACTTAAAAACACAGCTTGGCAGTTACTATGGAGATTGGAACGCGACCGCTACTATTTCTCGCAGAAAACAAAAACACGTTTTCTGGAGTTTTTCTCCAAACTGGTTTACTTTTGAGAAAATACAATTTTATATAGTTATTCTGTGGATTGTTACGGACAAAATGAGACCAATCACATGAAGATAGAACCCATCTCTGCCCATTACGACTGGATCATAGGTGAGAAATGCTCTCCAAACAGTTTGATTTTGTTTGCGAATAGTTTGCCATTTCTTCTTGAAACTAGTGAAAACATAAGAATGGATGTTAAGATCGTTTTCTTGACAGTCTAAGCTTTAAAATGAGGTATAACTTAGTGGAGTTGAACTAAGAATAAGTGTCTTTATGAGTGAAAATAAAACCAAAAACCCACAAGCGTCCCGTCCACGGGTCGGTGGGAGTTAAGAGGTTAATTAGCTTTAGCTGTATGTTTGTGATGATACATTTTTTATTTATCAGAAAATTTGAATGATTTGTTTTTATAAATTTTTTTGTATTTTGTTATACTTTTTTTAGTATACAAACTGAACCCTGTTGAGACCGTTGTTTAGTGATTTTGAGCTGTTAAATGTAATTGAATTACTTCATGAGAGAAACAGTGTAATTTATGAAGTTTTTTATTTTCTGTACCTCCAACCTTTGACACAAAGTGTTAAAGTTTACCACAGTGAAGGACGTAAGGTGCTGTCATGATGTTTAAGATCTTATGATTCACTGGAACTTTCAAACATCATTGCCATGGTAACCCACATTCACTGCTTTAAATGCTTCATTTCACTTTCCTCAGTGCACTTTAGCTTCTGTCCACAAGGTGTCGTCTTCCCCCTCCCCGTCTTACAATTCCACAGCTTTTTACTTGGTTTGTTCGAGTAGATCCAGACATAAACAAGCTTTATAAATCAGACCTGAACTTCCAGAAGTCGTCCTGGTCTGGTCGGAGGTTCTGGTGTTTCCTGGACCAGGTGTTCCCCCGGCTGTTCCCGATCCAAACGTCATAACCTGCATCGGCCAGAGCGTAGCCCAGGCTGGACCTGGGAGGGTTGCTGATCCAGTTACTGCCTGCTGCCAGGAGGCCGTGTTGCAGGAAAACCACGGGACCTGCTGTAGACCAGAACTTCAGGACCAGATCCTGCTGGAACCAGGAAGAGGAGAAAGAAAGTTCTGACCTGCAGACGGTTTCAGACCGTGTGGGATCCGGTTGACAGAGAGGATGTAGCCGTCCTCTGTCAGGACCTGGTGCTCCTCTGCAGGATACCCCCACCTCTGGATTATCTCCGTCTGCAGGACCAATCAGCAGCTCAGAGACAGAAAACTCACGGACCAATCAGCAGCTCATTGACCAATCAGCAGCTCACAGACAGGAAACTCACTGACCAATCAGCAGCTCACTGACCAATCAGCAGCTCATAGACAGGAAACCCACTGACCAATCAGCAGCACACGGACCAATCAGCAGCTCACAGACAGGAAACCCACTGACCAATCAGCAGCTCATAGACAGGAAACCCACTGACCAATCAGCACCTCACTGACCAATCAGCAGAAACTCACTATGTTCATGTCCACTTCAGGGTCCAGTTTCCCGGTTCGTACATCTGAACGCCGATGGATTTTAAATCCATGTGTCTGTAGGAGGAGGCAGAGGAAGAGGAGACACACAGGCAACATCTGACACACACACACACACACACACACACACACACACACACACAGAAACGTTTATTACGATCAATAATACAATAAAAACAATAACAAAAGGTGGAAACTGATTTTAATCAGTTTAGATTTTTTAATTAAACCCTTCCATGCAAATTTTCTTGTTTATGCATTAAAGATTAACAAATAAAAAGTTGGATCCTCCAGCTGTCCAGTGTCCAGCTGTGAGACATAGTTTGTCCAGGAGGAATGGGGTCTGCCTCTGGATCTCCTCCCTCCTGTCCCGGAGGACCGGTGTCAGAAGGTTTTTTGTGTTCTTGGATCTTTCTTTTTTTAGTTTGCGGCATGAAGCACCAACCTGGGTGCATTACCGCCACCTACTGACTGTCACGAACCTCAAATCCTCCTCAATAACCCTGTACACCTCAAAAAAGTGTACAGGGCACCAAAACCCTTCCCCTGACGTCCATACAAAAACACCTCCTCCAAGCTCACTTGTCTCATCCCAACACTCCTCAGCACCACCATCATAGCCTCTCTTTCTTCCTCATACTTTCTACACGCTAACACCACGTGACTAACCCCTTCCAACTCCCCACAGAAATCACAACACCCATCCAAATGTTTACCCAGAATCTTGAGCGTTTCATTCAATCCCGTGTGCCCAATACGTAACCTGCTAAAAACCACCTGCCCCCGCCTTCCACCACCCACCGGATCCACAGTCACCCCCACCGTCCTCTGTACTTCATACAAGTGTCGTCCCTTCACCTCTGACTCCCACTCCATCTGCCACTGCTGCATTATCCCCTTCCAGACCAACGCCTTCACCTCCCCTCGTGACAGAGCCATGACCCTCTCCACCACCACCTGATCCGCAGCCCTCTTTGCCACCTCATCTACCCGCTCATTCCCCCAATACCAGAATGGCCCGGAACCCACATAAACACCAACGACCCTCCTATCACCCCCGACACCATATTCAAAACATCCCAAAACAAACCTTGATGATACCTCACCCTCCCCAGTTCAAGAGCCCGAACCACTGACAACGAGTCCGTGCATATAAGTACTTTCCCACCACCATGTTGCATCGCCCACACCACAGCCATCCACACTGCATATAACTCCACCGTGAAAATACATAAGTGATCTGACGTGCGAACCCCTACCTCCACTCCAGACCCTTCCACCACCATTCCCGCACCCGTCCTCCCCGAAACCGGATCCCTTGAACCATCCGTAAACACCAATGTGTAATCCCCATAATTCTCCTCAATAATACTCCTAAATGCTCCCACCACATTCACATCCCCAAACCTCCGTCTCCAACCCACCATCCCCAATTCCACCCTCACCTCTCCCAGCCTCCACTGTGGCACCATCTGAAAATTTTCCTCCCGCTCCAACTCCAAATCCCCCACACCCAATTCCCGTGCCCACAAACCCCCTACCCACCCAAAACTCAAAGTTTCCTTCACACCCCTCTCCCAGGACCAATCCAGAACCCCCCGCCCAGGGTGATTATGGCTCTTTCCTCTCAAGGAAACCCAATAATTCACCGCCAGGTGCTTCCTCCTCAGAGCGAGTGGCATGACACCCGCCTCCACCCTCAGGGCACTCACTGGCGAAGTCCTCAGAGCACCTAAACAAATCCTCAGGGCCTTGGCCTGCACCACATCTAAATCCCGTAACACTGTAGGCGCCGCCGAACCATAAACCACACATCCATAATCCAATCTGGATTTTATCAGGGCATCATACAGGCACCTCAAAGCTGAAAAACTGGCCCCCCAGTCCACCCCAGCCAGACATCTCATGACATTTAATATCTTGTCACACTTACTGGTCAAGTACCTTACATGTTCCCTCCACACCAACTGCCTATCAAAAGTTAGACCCAGAAAACGTAAAGACCCCACCATCTCAATGTGCCTACCATAGAGCTTCAAACCTTCACAGTGCCAACCCGCCCCCTCGAGAACATCATACCTTTTGTCTTGTCCACCGAAAATCTAAAACCCCACCTGTCACCCCAAGCCTGCACCCTGTCTATACCCTCCTGCACCTTCCCAACCACATACTCCCTGTTCCGTCCCCTCTTCCACAACGCCCCATCATCAGCAAACAGTGATCTACCTAAATCATTCCCCACCCCACTAAACACACCATTAAACATAACATTAAACAAGGTAGGGCTAATTACACTCCCCTGCGGCGTCCCATTCTCCACGTCATAAACCGACGACATCGCTCTCCCAACCTTAACCTGAATCCTCCGCCCCTCCAAGAGACTCCGAACCCAATTGAATATTCTCCCTCTAATCCCCATCGTGCGTAGTGTAATCAACAGTCCCTTCCTCCACAACATATCATAGGCCTTTTCAACATCAAAAAATACCGCCACCAAAACCTCTCTGTTCACCCGTGCCTTCCTAACATCATCCTCCAACCGAACTAACGAATCCAAAGTGCTCCTACCCCTTCTAAAACCACACTGGTATTGTGACAATAGATTCCCCTTTTCTAACTTATACTCCAACCTCTGAGTTACCAACCTCTCCATCAACTTGCAGACTACAGACGTTAAAGCAATCGGCCTGTAGTTTCCTGGATCACTTGTATCCGCTCCAGGCTTCCTAATCGGGAGAATCACTGCCTCCTTCCACTCTGCCGGCACCACCCCCTCTCTCCACACCCTATTAAATAATCCCAAAAGTTTCCCTTTACCCACACTACCCAGCTGTCTGAGCATGCCATATACAATACCATCTTTACCAGGCGCCGACTGACCTCCTTTCGCCAAAGCTGTTTCCAACTCCCCCATTGTAAATACATCATTTACCACCTCCATGACATCATCATCCCTGCCCAGCTCCCCTGCAAATTCTTCCTCCAACTGCCTCCTCACAGCTCGCCCCTCCACCGACAAAGCCTCAACATTCTGAGTTTCCACAAACCGCTGTGCCAACACCTCTGCCTTTTCCTGGTCCCCAACCACAATCCGATCCCCATTCCGTAGAGCCGGTAAATCAAAACACCTTGCACCCCCACCCATCCTCCTAATCATACCCCACACTGAACCCACCGGAGTGTCCCTACCAATAGTGCCACAATAGCCCCTCCAATAACCCCTCTTGACTGCCCGAATCGTCCTGCGTACCCTAGCCTGAGCTCTCTTATACTCCATTAAGTGCTGAAAGTTGTGTGAGCACCTCACTAAGCGTAAAGCCCGGTTCCTTTCCCTAACTACCTCAGCACACTCACTGTTCCACCACGGCACCAACCGCCTCCCGCCTCCGCCCCTGCTCCTTGGAATAAATTTCCCGCCGCCTCCAATATGCCCCCCTTAATCCGTCCATCCAACTCCTCTATATCCAAATCTCCATCCACAGCACCCAACAATCTATCACTCTCCTCCTCAAACCCCCTCCAGTTAGCCTTATCTAATACCCACCTACCCCCACCCCGATACACCCGTGGCCCTACCCCTATCCCCCACCTGCACCAAATCGGATAATGGTCACTGCCCATTGTGCCATCCCTATGCACCCACCACTCACACAAATGGGCCATCCCAGAAGACGCCAACGTCAAGTCCAGCGCCGACTCCCTCCCGGTTGCAACATCTAGTCTCGTTCCATGACCCGAATTCAGACATACCAAGCCTTTCCTCTCAAGCAGCTGCTCCACCACCCTACCATTAGCAACCGTCCTTTCACTTCCCCACAGCACACTATGCCCATTAAAATCCCCACACCAGAGTACAGAACCATCATCCTGTCCCTCAACACCATCCAGCTCGTCCACAGCTAAACCCCTCCCCGGGTTATAATAATTAATAACCGTAACAGACTTACTCCCTGCCCACACACGCACCACCACATACTCCCCCTCCATACCCTTCCCGACCACCTGATAAGGCAACCGCTCCCTTATAAACGTCGCACAACCACCACCCCCCCTCTCAAGCCTGTCCCTTCGAATCCCAACAAATCCACGCAACACAAAATCAAACCTCGGTTTCAACCACGTCTCCTGAACACAAACAACATCAGGTTTAACCATGCCACCCGCAATAAAAGCCTTAAAATCCTGACCATTAGCCAACAAACTCCTTGCATTCCACTGGAGAACTAACATAATGAAACTGAAGATACTGCCGCGTCTAACCCTGCCTGCTCATTCAAATCATCCCTAACTTCCTCCCATGTCAAACCAACCAGACCAAAGTGATGCACAGCCGCCTTAACCACAACCTGTAACCTCTCCGTCTTAGATTTTAAACCAGCAGTAGCATTTATCACCCCTGCAACAAAAGCCACCAAGGTCCGTGGCGACACCCACCCCACCTGACCACCGTCAGATACTCCCACAACAGCACTAACCGTCCCCAATCCAGACGACCTCACTTCAGAACCCCCAACAGCCTTCACAGCTTCCGCATAAGACAATTTACCCTCCCGACGAACCTGCTGCACCCTCAACTCCTTCTTCATGGCCTCACACCCCATAAATGAAACACTATGTCCTCCTCCACAATTGCAACACTTAAGTCCCACGCCCTCCCCACATGGCCCCTCCTCGTGGTCACCACTACACCGACCACACCTCCTACCATTCCTGCACGCCCAGGCCATATGTCCAAACTGCTGGCACTTAAAGCACCTGATAGGCGCCCTGACAAACTCCCTCACCCTGTACCTTATTAATCCAAAATACACCATCCCTGGCAAGTCTTTGCCCTCAAACAATACCTTTACCGACACAGTGTCTGCTCTAACACCCGCTCTGACAAGCTTCTCCACCCTCACCACCCGTCCCCTATCCACTCTCAAGTGTTTAACCAGGTCCTCCTCACTGACCCCCCCCGGAACCCCTGAAATAACCCCAGCACACCCACCCCCTGATCTATCCCCCACTCTAACCACTCTGACAACCTTACACTTCCCTACCACTTGCAATTTCATAGCTTTACCAACCTGATCTACATCCCCACATCCTATCAAAAGATTCCCATCATCCAACACCCTAGCAAACCGAACTTCCCCCACCTTGTCCTTCAAAACCCTGGTCAGTCTCAAAGGATCATAACCCCTCAATCCCTCACCCCCATCAAACCTAACCACCACGTGAAACACACCCATCCTTCCGCGACCCTGTCCCTCCCCCCTGTCCGTGCCACCATCCCCCCCTGACAGACGAGACTTCCGTTTAATACCCTTAGTAGACCATCCCTCCCCTGATCCCGACCCCTCCACACCACCAACCTCCCCCGCCCGACCATCCAACCCCCCGCACACACCCCCGTCAACTTCCATCAACCCCCTAATCGGTGACCGCAGGCGGACCAGTCCGGACCTGTACAGGCCGTCGGTTGGCCGCCCACAGGACAACCGTATACCCCTACCACCCACAAACAAAAGAAAAAAGACGCACCACAAAACAAACTCACGCCAAATCAACCAACCCAAACAAAAAACCACGACTAAACTACCCAAAGGAAACATCCAAGTCCTCCCGGACTCAGCACTGTTCAATTCCGATCAACTCAATCTTCTGTATGACTCTCCTGCGAACACTTCCGCCTTCTGGGCCAGGTCCCGGCAAGTTCTTGGATCTTCACACCTGATCCAGGTTATGAATCAATGTGCCAAATTTGATTGGCTGTTGATTTCACTTTATGTCTCCAAAGTGGCCCACGTGGGCGGGTGTAACGAACAAGGAACACATGAAAACCCTGAGGACGTGAGTCTGAAACCCAGACCTGACTTACAGTCTTCTACTGGAAAAAAAAAGTCTTCACAAAAAATCAACTTTTATAAATGAGACGTGTTCAAATCTCTTATTTAATGACTGATTTACAGGTTTTTTTTATTTGTTTAAACAAACATGGCTGCTGTTCGGTGATTTTTGTTGTTGTTTTTTATTTGTTTAAATAAACAAACATGGCTGCTATTCGGTTATTTTTGTTGTTGTTTTTTTATTTGTTTAAATAAACAAACATGGCTGCTATTCGGTGATTTTTGTTGTTGTTTTTTTATTTGTTTAAATAAACAAACATGGCTGCTATTCGGTGATTTTTGTTGTTTTTTATTTGTTTAAATAAACAAACATGGCTGCTGTTCGGTGATTTTTGTTGTTGTTTATTTGTTTAAATAAACAAACATGGCTGCTGTTCGGTGATTTTTGTTGTTGTAAGTTTATAAAACATTAATTAGGTAATAATAAAAGAGTTTGTTCTATTTTCTGCTTCATCCATAAATAAATTTACTGGCTTTTAAACGTTTTTTTTTCTTCTACAGTTTTTACTAGTTTTTTCATAAAGTTTTTGCAAAATTTTCTACAGGTTTTACCTTTTTTTTTTTTACTATTTTTACTGCTGTTTTTTCTGGTTTTCTACACCTTTTTATTGTTTCTCTTCCGTTTCTACAGATTTTCGGTAAAATTTACTAGTTTTTTGCAGTTTTGTGTTTTTTTTTTTGCTAAAAGTTTAAAAGATTTTTTTTACCTGAAATTTCAGAAGAATTCAAAGGTCATGTGACATGAGAAGTGACGTAAGAGAATCAGCTGACCGTGAGGTTCAACCGGAAAAAGATATTTAAAAAAAAAACAAACTTGAATTAATGTTAGTTTTATTCAGAAATTATTTAAAGTTTTAAACTCAAACTTGATAAAAACGTGTTTTTCATCTACAATTATAATTATCTGGCATGCAGTACCCGTGCAAAAGAAAAAAACAATAAAAATTTTACTTGATGAAAAACATTTTTGGCGCATCATAATTACGTCAGTCTGTCTGTTTCACTCGTTTTAAAATAGAGTGAAATTAAATTAAAAAAATTAAATAAAAAAAAAAAGAGTTTTTAAAAGGCTTTTACTTTGAAATAAGCTGCTTTAGTTCGAAAATCTAACAGGAAGTGATGCAGGGAGAGTTTTTGTTGCCTAAAAGAAACTTACGGCACCGGACCAAATGTCTCGCGTGCTGATTGTAGGGGCGGGTCTCACCGGCAGTATCTGCGCATGTCTACTACGCAGAGAGCTGCAAGGCAGGGTGCAGATAGTGGTATGGGACAAGGCGCGCGGTACAGGTAAGGGTCACCAGTGACAGGGCACACTGTCACTGGGGAGCGTGTATATTGTCACCTGTCCCGTCTGGGCGGGTGCACAGTGTCACCTGGACCACCTAGGAGGGTGCACACTGTCACCTGGTACAGCTGGGAGGGTGCACACTGTCACCTGGTACAGCGGGGAGGGTGCACACTGTCACCTGGACCACCTAGGAGGGTGCACACTGTCACCTGGTACAGCTGGGAGGGTGCACACTGTCACCTGGACCGCCTAGGAGGGGGCAACACTGTCACCTGGACCACCTAGGAGGGTGCACACTGTCACCTGGTCTAGCTGGGAGTGGGCACACTGTCAGCTGGACCACCTAGGAGGGTATACACTGTCACCTTGACCTCTTGGGAGGGTGCACACTGTCACCTGGACCGCCTAGGAGGGTGCACACTGTCACCTGGACCACCTAGGAGGGTATACACTGTCACCTTGACCTCTTGGGAGGGTGCACACTGTCACCTGGACCGCCTAGGAGGGTGCACACTGTCACCTGGACCACCTAGGAGGGTGCACACTGTCACCTGGACCGCCTAGGAGGGTGCACACTGTCACCTGGACCACCTAGGAGGGTATACACTGTCACCTTGACCACCTAGGAGGGTATACACTGTCACCTGGACCACCTAGGAGGGTATACACTGTCACCTTGACCACTTGGGAGGGTGCACACTGTCACCTGGACCACCTAGGAGGTGTACACAGTCACCTGGACCACCTAGGAGGGTATACACTGTCACTTTGACCTCTTGGGAGGGTGCACACTGTCACCTGGTCCACTCCAGGGACTGATAAAGTCAGACGTTGCCAAACACTTAAGACGTGGTGAAAAGCTGAGACTTGTAATCAGAAGCTGAAGCGATTTATGGAGGGATTAGGGACGTTATCGATACCATCTGATTGATACCACTTATCATCATCATCATAAACTTTATTGCAGACTCAAGGTCCAATAGAAAGACACAACAACAACAAAACAGAGAGAAAAACAAGAAATACATGTAGTAACATATCAAACCACTCTTTACAACAATTTACCCTCTGTGGCACTCAGTGCCTTCCTCTGTGGCACTCAGTGCAGCAGGGAAGCAGAGAGGGGGAGACAGACCCTCTTTAGTGCATGTCCTGTTTTCTTTCTTGGCCTACCTCTTCGTTGATTCTGTTAAGAATACTGTTAAGGCTGAAAGTTTTTGGTCCTATAAAAAATGCTGATGCGGTATCGGTATCCCATCCCTAGTAACGAGAGGTACGGTGGTTTTAAGCTTAAGTCCATGTGACATAAGCGCCGCTGAAGGAAAAAGATTCTCTGGTAAAAGGTGGACCCGTCTGCTGGGACTTGTCCTGACTATCTTCATGTTTCCTCCCCAGGTGGCCGGATGTCCACAAGTCGTCCTCCTCAGCCCACCTCCCATACGGCTGACCTGGGAGCCCAGTATGTGACAGCCACGCCCGCCTACTACCGGGCTCACCATAGGTAACACCTGCCCTGGAAAACTTTGTTTATACTCAGTATTTTTTGTTCTGATGGATTATATACGTCACGTCCGGTCCCCACCAGAAAGGAACGCCCACCGTGGAGTGAATGAACCCCAATGCTGCGAGGTCAGACTGTTTCCATGGAGAAAGAAACGTTACAGTGGTGTAGATAAATCCAGTTTTTTGTACTTCATAAACAAAGTGTGTAAACTTAAAATTTGGGCTATCTTTGTAAATCCCGAACCTGGGATGGGAACGAAGCATGGAGGTGGTGAGGTCATGGTTTGGGCTTAATGTGCTGGTACTGAACGTCCGTGTGTATTTGTGTGCAGTTTCTACAACGAGCTGCAGTCCTCGGGCCTCCTGCAGCCCATTCGCGGCCACATGGAGGGTCTGCGGCAAAAAGAAGGTGACCAGAACTTTGCCACGCCGCAAGGCACAGGAAGTCTGGTCAAGCACTTCCTGTCAGAGTCTGGTAGGCTCCGCCTCCTCACCTTTCCATTTGGGATCCCCACCCCCTCATGAAGCGTTCGGCCCCCCAGGTGCTGATCTGTTCCTGGAACATCAGGTGACTGCTCTGTACTGCCGCGGTGCATCATGGGAAGTAGAGAGGACGACAGGAAGCAGCGAAACGTTTGACGCCGTCGTCCTGACGATGCCCGTTCCCCAGATCCTGCAGCTCAAGGGAGACCTGGAACACTGTGAGACACCCTGTACCTGTGTGTGTGTGTGTGTGTGTGTGTGTCTGTGAGAGTGTGATAGGTAATATGTTGTGCTAAATCTATAACATAATGTTTTAAATAGTAAATGTTCTTTATTTTCACCCGCATTGGTGCTCTAAGCTCTTTAAAATTGTAGCTCACTTTCACACACACACACACACACACACACACACACACACACACACACACACACACACACACACACACACACACACACACACACACACACACACACACACACACACACACACACACACACACACACACACACACACACACACACACACACACACACACACACACACACACACCTAATGGTAGAAGCTGCCATGCAAGCTACAAACCACCATCAGGAGACATTGGGGGTGCAGTGTCTTGCTCGGGGACACCTCAGCATGAACTTCAGGTGGGGAATCGAACCGACAAACCCTCTGGTTACAGGAAGGTTGCCCTACCCACTGAGACATCCTCCCCTTGTGAAAATTAGTAGATATTATTATATAATAAATACATATTATTTATATTTTATCATCATTTCATTTGATTTTGGTATGAATTTACACAGCATCTCAGTGACAGTTCAGGGGTAGAATGTTTGCCTTTGGACCAGGAGAAACCGGTTCAAATCCCACTGAGCTTATGCCTAAGTGTCCTTGGGGAAGATACCTAACCCCCTGTTTCGCCTACCATTGGCACCGTACTGGCAGCCTGCTGTGGTGTAATGCAGCATAAAAATGTCCCCATTGAGGGATGAATACAGTATGCTAAAAAATATATATATCAATAAACATACGGAGGGTACCGCGTCTTTACGCCCATATTTTGGAGTATGTTATTGTTTGCTAAATGAGGAACATTGTTGTGTGTGTATGATGTTTTATTTTTATTTGAGTAATTACGTCTTATTGATGTTTTATTCTGACTCATGTTTAATTAATGAGCGTGTACAGTATCCTTGGGTAACTAAAACTTATTATGATCATGTGTGTGTGCGTGTGTGTGCGTGAGACAGTTCTCTCACCAGAACAGAAACAACAGATGGATTCGGTCCAATACTCGTCCCGCTTCGCTGTCGCTCTCTTTTTTGCTCCTCATGTTGACTTCACCTTCACCTGGACGGCGAAATACGTCAATGACAGCCCAGTGATACGCTATGTCGCCGTGGACAACCGGAAACGTGGCGTGGGTAAGCGCACGCACGCACGCACGCACGCACGCACACACACACACACACACACACCTATACTCCTTTCAGGACAACACATTAAAGACAGAAATGAAGGAGAATAAAACTGATGGACAGTGAGGAGTTAAAGTGGTGAATGATTGTGTGAACAGGTGGTTTCTTGTCAGGATTTGAACAGAATAAAAGAGTAGATTATCAAATCTACTCTTTAATAATTTAATCTAAAAGCTTTGCATATACTTTATATTTCCTTAATTTTTCCATTCTTAAATTACTGCGCAGACATTTGGGTTAATTTTAAAACAATTATAGAGCCACTAAATATTCTTCAAAAAAAAGGTTTCATGATCACACTAACAGGCTTTTTATTTCCTCAAAAATCATCAAATTTAAGAATATAATTAAGACGAGACCAATAATGTATAAAGCATATAATAAACAGTTACCATCAAATCTAAAAAACATTTTGTTGAAAGAGGAAGTTCATATAATTTTAGGGTCAATATTTTTTTTAAACACCATACGTACGAACCAGAAAAAGTTTCTGTATTTCAGTTTGTGGAGTGAGAATGTGGAACGAACTAAAAGAAGAATTTAAACAAGGTTCTAATATTATTAAGTTTAAATTTATGCTTAAAAAAGCAATTATTGATTCTAATTGATAAGGTAGTGGAAAGTCTGGATTATTTGAGAGAGTTTTTTTTTTTAATGAATGATACTAGGTTGAAATTATTTGTGTCAGAAGTGGATTGAATATCAGTTTTGATTGCAGTGTTTGAGGGATGGGGTGAATAAGCATTGCTTCCACCCTCACCTTTTCGGGATTCACGAGTGAAATTTTGATTCAAAATGTAGTGTGATTTGATGCAATGGATATTTTGGTTGATGATGGAGATACGATTTTGTCTTGTTTTTTTTTTCTTTTAGTGAGTGTACTAAATAAAGATTATTCATAAGTCATATATATTGTGTAAGTCAAGAGGAGCAGGAGGAGCGGCGATGTGGTGGGATGATAGAGTCCAGGTGATGATTCGGGTTGCAGAGTTTTGGAGCTGCTGGAGTTTTCTGTAAGAATTTGTTTGGCAAACTAAAAAGTCACAGTAATCAAACCTGTTATTGATAGGAAATATCCACCTGTCCTCCAGTTTACTAAGTCAGGATGGCGCCACCTCCTGTTTCCACTCAGTTTAATTTTCCTCCAGCCACTAGGTCAGGGACTGCAATCATTATCTTACAATTGCAGCGATGGGAAAACATCCTACCCAATCAGAGGACAGAGATGACAGCGTCTGTCCAACATGTTTGTGGTTCTGAAGATGAACATACTTTACAGTCCATGTTGTCATGACAACGATTCCCCAGATTGACAATTTCAAGTTTATTCAGGAAAATTCTTTTTTTGCTCTGTTTTTTTGTTCTCATGCATTACATACGTCATGTCTGGTCCCTCTTAGAAAGAAACGATTGGTTAAATAAAAAAGTTCCCGCCCACCATGGAGCGAATGAACCTCAATACTGCGAAGTCAGGCTATTTCCATGGAGACAAAGACATTTTTGATGGATCAGGCTAACATTTCTCCTGTCTTTCTGTATCAGACACTCCGGGGCTCGGTCCGTCTCTCGTCGTACACACCTCCGTCCCATTCGGCATGGAACACCTGGAGGAAGATAAGGAAGCTGTTCAGCCAATCATCTTGCAGGAACTGCACAGACTTATACCAGATATACCCGAGCCCATTAGTATGAAGTGTCAGAAGTGGAGGTATTCTCAGGTGAGTGGTAGACAAAATGACTGCCTCTCAAACTGTCACCATATTAATACTGTCTGACTCAGTCCTCACTTAGAGACATGGAGTAACACACTCAGTCCTCCTGCTGACTTAGAGACGTGGAGTAACACACTCAGTCCTCCTGCTGACTTAGAGACATGGAGTAACACACTCAGTCCTCCTCCTGCTGACTTAGAGACATGGAGTAACACACTCAGTCCTCCTCCTGCTGACTTAGAGACGTGGAGTAACACACTCAGTCCTCACTTAGAGAGAGGAAGTAACACACTCAGTCCTCCTGCTGACTTAGAGACGTGGAGTAACACACTCAGTCCTCCTGCTGCTGACTTAGAGACGTGGAGTAACACACTCAGTCCTCACTTAGAGAGAGGAAGTAACACACTCAGTCCTCCTCCTGCTGACTTAGAGACGTGGAGTAACACACTCAGTCCTCCTCCTGCTGACTTAGAGACGTGGAGTAACACACTCAGTCCTCACTTAGAGAGAGGAAGTAACACACTCAGTCCTCCTCCTGCTGACTTAGAGACGTGGAGTAACACACTCAGTCCTCACTTAGAGACATGGAGTAACACACTCAGTCCTCCTGCTGCTGACTTAGAGACGTGGAGTAACACACTCAGTCCTCACTTAGAGAGAGGAAGTAACACACTCAGTCCTCCTCCTGCTGACTTAGAGACATGGAGTAACACACTCAGTCCTCCTCCTGCTGACTTAGAGACATGGAGTAACACACTCAGTCCTCCTCCTGCTGACTTAGAGACATGGAGTAACACACTCAGTCCTCCTCCTGCTGACTTAGAGACATGGAGTAACACACTCAGTCCTCCTCCTGCTGACTTAGAGACATGGAGTAACACACTGAGTCCTCACTTAGAGACATGGAGTAACACACTCAGTCCTCACTTAGAGAGAGGAAGTAACACACTCAGTCCTCCTCCTGCTGACTTAGAGACATGGAGTAACACACTCAGTCCTCCTCCTGCTGACTTGGAGACATGGAGTAACACACTCAGTCCTCCTGCTGACTTAGAGACATGGAGTAACACACTCAGTCCTCACTTAGAGACATGGAGTAACACACTCAGTCCTCCTGCTGACTTAGAGACATGGAGTAACACACTCAGTCCTCCTCCTGCTGACTTAGAGACATGGAGTAACACACTCAGTCCTCCTGCTGACTTAGAGACATGGAGTAACACACTCAGTCCTCCTCCTGCTGACTTGGAGACTTGGAATAACACACTCAGTCCTCCTGCTGACTTAGAGACATGGAGTAACACACTCAGTCCTCACTTAGAGACATGGAGTAACACACTCAGTCCTCCTGCTGCTGACTTGGAGACATGGAGTAACACACTCAGTCCTCCTCCTGCTGACTTAGAGACATGGAGTAACACACTTAGTCCTCCTGCTGACTTAGAGACATGGAGTAACACACTCAGTCCTCCTCCTGCTGACTTGGAGACTTGGAATAACACACTCAGTCCTCCTGCTGACTTAGAGACATGGAGTAACACACTCAGTCCTCACTTAGAGACATGGAGTAACACACTCAGTCCTCCTCCTGCTGACTTAGAGACATGGAGTAACACACTCAGTCCTCCTCCTGCTGACTTAGAGACATGGAGTAACACACTCAGTCCTCACTTAGAGACATGGAGTAACACACTCAGTCCTCCTGCTGACTTAGAGACATGGAGTAACACACTCAGTCCTCCTCCTGCTGACTTAGAGACATGGAGTAACACACTCAGTCCTCACTTAGAGACATGGAGTAACACACTCAGTCCTCCTGCTGACTTAGAGACATGGAGTAACACACTCAGTCCTCCTCCTGCTGACTTAGAGACATGGAGTAACACACTCAGTCCTCCTTCTGCTGACTTAGAGACATGGAGTAACACACTCAGTCCTCACTTAGAGAGAGGAAGTAACACACTCAGTCCTCCTCCTGCTGACTTAGAGACATGGAGTAACACACTTAGTCCTCCTGCTGACTTAGAGACATGGAGTAACACACTCAGTCCTCACTTAGAGACATGGAGTAACACACTCAGTCCTCCTGCTGACTTAGAGACATGGAGTAACACACTCAGTCCTCCTCCTGCTGACTTAGAGACATGGAGTAACACACTCAGTCCTCCTTCTGCTGACTTAGAGACATGGAGTAACACACTCAGTCCTCCTCCTGCTGACTTAGAGACATGGAGTAACACACTCAGTCCTCCTTCTGCTGACTTAGAGACATGGAGTAACACACTCAGTCCTCCTCCTGCTGACTTAGAGACATGGAGTAACACACTCAGTCCTCCTTCTGCTGACTTAGAGACATGGAGTAACACACTCAGTCCTCCTGCTGACTTAGAGACATGGAGTAACACACTCAGTCCTCCTCCTGCTGACTTAGAGACATGGAGTAACACACTCAGTCCTCCTTCTGCTGACTTAGAGACATGGAGTAACACACTTAGTCCTCCTGCTGACTTAGAGACATGGAGTAACACACTCAGTCCTCACTTAGAGACATAGAGTAACACACTCAGTCCTCCTGCTGACTTAGAGACATGGAGTAACACACTCAGTCCTCCTCCTGCTGACTTAGAGACATGGAGTAACACACTCAGTCCTCCTTCTGCTGACTTAGAGACATGGAGTAACACACTCAGTCCTCCTGCTGACTTAGAGACATGGAGTAACACACTCAGTCCTCCTGCTGACTTAGAGACATGGAGTAACACACTCAGTCCTCCTCCTGCTGACTTAGAGACATGGAGTAACACACTCAGTCCTCCTCCTGCTGACTTAGAGACATGGAGTAACACACTTAGTCCTCCTTCTGACTTAGAGACATGGAGTAACACACTCAGTCCTCACTTAGAGACATGGAGTAACACACTCAGTCCTCCTGCTGACTTAGAGACATGGAGTAACACACTCAGTCCTCCTCCTGCTGACTTAGAGACATGGAGTAACACACTTAGTCCTCCTGCTGACTTAGAGACATGGAGTAACACACTCAGTCCTCACTTAGAGACATAGAGTAACACACTCAGTCCTCCTGCTGACTTAGAGACATGGAGTACCACACTCAGTCCTCCTCCTGCTGACTTAGAGACATGGAGTAACACACTCAGTCCTCCTTCTGCTGACTTAGAGACATGGAGTAACACACTCAGTCCTCACTTAGAGACATAGAGTAACACACTCAGTCCTCCTGCTGACTTAGAGACATGGAGTAACACACTCAGTCCTCCTCCTGCTGACTTAGAGACATGGAGTAACACACTCAGTCCTCCTTCTGCTGACTTAGAGACATGGAGTAACACACTTAGTCCTCCTGCCGACTTGGAGACAGGTACTAACCCGTCTTCATCCGCCAGGTGCTGACCTCCATACCTGGCTGTCCTGGTCACATAAGCATCAGCAGCCAGCCACCGCTGCTCTGCTGTGGCGACGCCTTCTGCCACTCGAACTTCGATGGCTGTCTGGAATCTGCACTCAGCGCGCTCGAAGCGCTGAAAGGCATGCTGAGGAAAAGCACGACATCACAGTAGCCACACCCACATTGTCTGGATTTAAATGATTTTCATTAAAACAAAATAAAAATATTGTTTTGGAAAAAAAATGTTGATGAAAATCAGCTGTTTTGTGTTTGTGTATGGGTGTGTGTGTATGAGAGTACGTGTGTATGACAGAGTGTTTGTGTGAGAGAATGTGTGTATTATAGATTGTGTGTGTGTAAGTGTTTATGTGTCAGTATGTGTGCATGTATTTCTGATGGGTTGACATTACACCACCACACCGCTAGGTGGGAGCGCAGAACAGGAAGCAAAAAAAAAAAAAAGAAGACAAACTTACCGGAAGTTTCATCAATCTTCAGGTGGTCCTTCCGCCTGGTTTTCCCGGAAGCTGCAGGACCGACCGGTCACTTAACCGGATAACCTGCGGTAAGAACCGGAGACCTAAGTCAAAGGGCGGGGAGAACCGGAGACCTAAGCCACGGAGCGGGGAGAACCGGAGACCTAAGCCACGGAGCGGGGAGAACCGGAGACCTAACCCACGGAGCGGGGAGAACCGGAGACCTAACCCACGGAGCGGGGAGAACCGGAGACCTAAGTCAAAGGGCGGGGAGAACCGGAGACCTAACCCACGGAGCGGGGAGAACCGGAGACCTAAGTCACGGAGCGGGGAGAACCGGAGACCTAAGTCAAAGGGCGGGGAGAACCGGAGACCTAAGTCACGGAGCGGGGAGAACCGGAGACCTAACCCACGGAGCGGGGAGAACCGGAGACCTAAGTCACGGAGCGGGGAGAACCGGAGACCTAAGTCACGGAGCGGGGAGAACCGGAGACCTAACCCACGGAGCGGGGAGAACCGGAGACCTAAGTCAAAGGGCGGGGAGAACCGGAGACCTAAGTCAAAGGGCGGGGAGAACCGGAGACCTAACCCACGGAGCGGGGAGAACCGGAGACCTAAGTCACGGAGCGGGGAGAACCGGAGACCTAAGTCACGGAGCGGGGAGAACCGGAGACCTAAGTCACGGAGCGGGGAGAACCGGAGACCTAAGTCAAAGGGCGGGGAGAACCGGAGACCTAACCCACGGAGCGGGGAGAACCGGGTGTTCGGAGAGGGTCGTACTGGTTGGGGGGAGCGGGGTGTACGCAGAGGGGCGCACTGGTTGGGGGGAGCGGGGTGTACGCAGAGGGGCGCACTGGTTGGGGGGAGCGGGGTGTTCGGAGAGGGGCGCACTGGTTGGGGGGAGCGGGGTGTACGCAGAGGGTCGTACTGGTTGGGGGGAGCGGGGTGTTCGGAGAGGGGCGCACTGGTTGGAGGGAGCGGGGTGAACCGGGTGGTTGGAGAGTGGAGTACCTGGTGTTCGGAGAGGGTCGCACTGGTTGGGGGGAGCGGGGTGTACGGAGAGGGTCGTACTGGTCGGGGGGACCGGGGTGTACGGAGAGGGTCGTACTGGTCGGGGGGAGTAGTTCGGGGGGAGTACCTGGTGTACGGAGAGGGTCGTACTGGTTGGAGGGAGCGGGGTGAACCGGGTGGTTGGAGAGTGGAGTACCTGGTGTTCGGAGAGGGTCGCACTGGTTGGGGGGAGCGGGGTGTACGGAGAGGGTCGTACTGGTCGGGGGGAGTAGTTCGGGGGGAGTACCTGGTGTACGGAGAGGGTCGTACTGGTCGGGGGGAGTACCGAGTTTACAGTGTAGAAGAAAAATAGGTTGTGGAAAATTGTTTTCCACAACAAGAGACAGTGTCTGTGTGTGGTGTGTGCATCTGTGTGTATTGAGGGGTGTGTGTATTTATGTGTCTGTGTGTATTGATGTGTGTGTGTGTGTGTTGATGGGTGCATATGTACAGTATCTGTGTGTATTGATCTGTGTGTATCGATATGTGCGTATGGATGTGTGTGTGTATCGATATGTGCGTACGGATGTGTGCGTATTGATGTGTGGGTGTGTGTGTGTTCCAGACCATGGTTCTACGGGAAGTCCCTGCAGAGAACCTGACCCGCCCTCTGGGTAGGAACGAGGTGATCGGCCTTCTTTTTCGTCTCACCATTTTTGGAGCTGTTACCTACTTCACCATCAAGTGGATGGTGGATGCCATCGATCCAACCAGGAAGCAGAAGGTGGAGGCCCAGAAGCAGGTGGGTAGAGGACCACCGGTCATGGAGAGACCAGACCAGAGTGATAGAGCGTGTTTGGTGTTTGCAGGCCGAGAAGTTGATGCGGCAGATCGGAGTGAAGAATGTGAAGCTTTCCGAGTACGAGATGAGCATCGCAGCCCACCTGGTGGACCCTCTGACTATGCAGGTCATTTTTCATTTTGATAATAATAACTTGTGTTCTGCCAGAATAAACACATTTACACTTTTTTTTTTCAACCAATCAGATGTTCAGCTGGGTTTCCATGGTTGGCTGGGCCAGCCAACTGCTGATTGGCTGCAGCAAATGCTAGCTAATGTTAGCTAACGCTGTAAATACATGTGTTGTTAGTCACTGTAATTTTATAAAAAGTAAAAATTTGTTGCGCTCAATGTATGAATCGGTCGTCTCGGGTTAGGGGCATGACTCCCCTAACCCTAAGAGAGTCATGTTTATGGCTGCAGCTATCCATTATTATTAATCAGCTATTTTATTATTGATTATTTGGAGAGATTTTTTAAAAACATTATCTGATAATAGTAGATTTTGTTTGTATCTCCATGGGTCACGTGACAAGCACAGCTGTCTCTGCAGATTACCTGGAAAGACATCGCAGGACTGGACGAGGTCATCACTGAGCTGAAGGACACAGTGATCCTGCCCATCCAGAAGAGACACTTGTTCTCCTCCTCCAGACTGCTGCAGCCTCCCAAAGGTGAGAGGTCGTACGCTCCCCATCCCTGCACTGTTCTAAACCCAATGTATTGCCGTGGTAACAGGCGTGCTGCTGTACGGGCCCCCCGGCTGCGGTAAGACGCTGATTGCCAAGGCAACGGCTAAGGAGGCGGGATTTCGCTTCATCAACCTACAGCCGAGCACGCTGACGGACAAGTGGTACGGCGAATCCCAAAAGCTGGCTGCCGCTGTCTTCTCATTGGCCGTCAAGCTGCAACCGTCAATCATCTTTATCGACGAGATCGGTGAGAACGCTGCGTGGCCTGATATGACCCTCATCGTGGGCGGGGCCTGACGTGTGTTCTTTACACAGACTCGTTCCTGAGGAGTCGCTCCAGTTCGGACCATGAAGCCACCGCCATGATGAAGGCCCAGTTTATGAGTCTATGGGACGGGCTGGACACAGACCACCTCTGTCAGGTAGCACGCAGGGGGCGGGGCTTACAGACTGACTTGTTTAATTGTTCAAATGGATTCCCATTAGTTGTTACCATGGTAATCACTAGTCTTCCTGGGGTCCATCGCTTAAAAATCACTTAAACACAAAATATAATTACATTTACATGATGTAAAACAACAACAAAAAATAAATGCAGTTGTTTAAAAAGAATAAATTAAGACAGTAAAATTTTCTCTTTAGAAACATTTATAGTCAACTCTTTCTTGAACTTTTAAAACATCTAATATCAGTAAATTTAACACAAGATGGTGTAGCTGATCTGTAAAGAACTGTTTTCTGCATGGTAGAGGTTCTAGTTAAAGGAAGACTTATTTATCAAGTGACTGATTGAAGGTGTCATAAAATAGCACATCTTCTAATTACAGAAATTACTCTTCCCATTCATGAGTTTTCTGATGCCCTTGTTTAAAATAGGAAATATACAAATTGGTCTAATATTTGTTCCATTAAATACCTGCTTATTGTTTTTGGGTAGAGGAATCACTTTGTTTTCAGTTCCTTTCAACCTGACATTAAAAATGTGACAAACAGGTTCAGCAAAAAATATATTGCTGAACCTGTTTGGAACTGATGGGTAGCAAGCTGGGCGGGGCTGACAGCCTGGCATTTACCCGGCCTCCTTCTATTTATTCCAGTTGTAATCAAAACCATTCAGGAAGTCAATGGTGTTAGTTTTAAATGTCTGCTTGTGTTCTGAGCCACTATTGTTTCGTCTTCTGAAATGATTATCGGGGGGTGCCGGCGGGAACTCTGTTGCTTTCAGGCAAGAGGCAGGATAGACACCGAACAGGCCACAAGTCTGTTGCGAGGCCACACACACTCATTCCTACGTGGCAATTTCCTAGCAGCCAATAAACCTAGCATGCATGTTGACGGAGAGTCGGAGGAAACCGGAGAAAACCCACACATACCCGGGAGAACATGCAAACTACACACAAGAAGGACATTGTTTCAAGCCTTACCCCCACCCAGGACTCAAACCCTGACCTTCTTGCTGTGAGGCCACAGTGCTGACCACTTCACTATGACATTACCCATGTCATTCTACCAGGTGATCATCATGGGTGCCACCAATCGCCCGCAGGACTTGGACTCCGCCATCTTGAGGAGAATGCCCACGCGTTTCCACATCAACCAGCCGGTAGGCTTCACAGTGTGAGGTCACACACACCCCGGCAGTGAATTCTAACTTTTGATGTGTCTCGCAGAGCCTGCGGCAGCGGCAGCAAATCCTGCATCTGATCCTGGATAACGAGAGTGTGAGTAACATCCACACTCTGCAGATAAGCTCCACCCACTGCCCTTCTAGCCTGACCCACTGGTCCCTACCCTACAGGTGGACCAGGCTGTGGATCTAGCTCATGTTGCCATGGAGACGGAGGGTTTCTCAGGAAGCGACCTGAGGGAAACGTGTCGAGACGCGGCGCTGATGTGCGTCCGAGACTTTGTCCACAGTCAGACTGACAGGTGTGTCTCACCCCACATTGCTACGTTAACGGTCGTCACCATAGTAACAGTATGTGTGTTGCAGTGATGATGGCGTCCGTCCCATCGGTCAGTTGGATCTGCAGAATGCCGTTGCCAAGATGAAGAAGTCCAAGACCGCAGGGGGAGGGGCCTCACTGCTGCATGTTGCTCTGGACTGACCCGTCACATGAACCATTTTACCCAGAATCCCTCACTCCTCTTGCTTGTTTGAAGTGTAAATAATAAATATGGGAAATATAAAAACAAACTTTTATTTCAAAAATTTTGTCAGACAGTTTTTTCGGGGGTGGGGCTTAGAGTTCTGTACTGGGGGCACGGCTTGAGGACCGGCCCTCACAAGCCTCTGTGACATCGCAGCCATCTAGCAGAGGCCGGTAGGCTGCACGGACATCTCGGTAGAGCGGTGCGTCCTCCTCTAGGCCTGGGAAACGCAGCGGGGTCTCGTTTAGGAGCAGCTGGAGGCGTGGCCCGCGTGGGCAGTCGTACAGCACAAACAGCAGGTTGGCGGCATATGGCACAATGCGCCCGCTACGAAAGCTCCGTCCTAAACACACATATGCAGACACACAGGTTATGAAACCTTCTAAAACACACGGAGGGCAGACCTTCATACCGTGCTGGGATTGGTAGTTGCTGGCAGTGAGCGGAGTCTGGTCCTTATAGAGTCCCAGTAGTGAGAGGAGGGGGAGGATCGTCTCTGCGTGGCCCACCATGATAGAAGCTGGTTCTGGAGGTTCTTCGGTGGACCTGGAGGGACCATCAGAACACATCACACCATCTTTATAAATTATAACAGGTTCTGATAAGCTCTGTTTTTTTAGATTGTCATGATTTAATTTAACTTCAATAAACCTCTAAAAGACGTTTCGGTTAAATAACCTCAGCGTTCTTTATTATTGGATCAGTCTAAAGGCCAGCCGTGTAAAACTGCTCGGTGTCAAACGTTTTACGCCGCCACGTTGGGAAATGTCGGTTTTCTCCTCTTAAACTTCCAAAACATACTGCTGATGATTTTTTTAAGATATTAGACTGGCTTCAAAATAAAAATCCAAATAAAACATCACCAAATTAATCTTCCATTTAAACCAGAATTAGTACTAACTTAAACATTCAGGTATTAAAAAGTAAATAAAATCTTACACTGTAATTATAGACATAACATCCCTCTGGTTTTATTCTGCAAGCTGTAGCTTTACATGCTTTAAACCCCCCCCCAAACTTTAATAAAAATAAAATAAATACAAGTTTGCATTTACATTCCGGTTGCATGTATGTGGAGACGGTAAATGCATAGCCGGTATCAATCAACGTACTAATTAGAAATGTTCAAACTATAATAATCGTACTTTATTAATCCCACGTGGGGAAATTACTGTGCTGCATGGCACTGCATCAGGCAGCCATGACGGCGCCAATGGTGGGAGTAAATGGGGTTTAGGTGTCTTCTCCAAGGATACTTAGACATGAGCTCATCGGGAATTGAACCGGCAAGTCTCTGATTTTACCACTATGCCTTCCCCTTAAATCTGGGCATGGAACAAAATCAGATCACAAAACCCTCTCACACACAACCACCCTTCCTTACACAAATCCCTCCCTTAAAGACCCCTCACACACACAGACTCCTCCCACTGACCTGCGAGGCCGCCCGGCTCTGTCCAGGGTCCTGAAGATATGATGAAAAAGCGGGCAGCTGGACAGTCCGTTGATCTGATGACCGTGGAAACGCTTCCAGTACTGCTTCAGGTCCGATTTGAACTCCAGAACCTGCAGGAAGCAACACTGCTTGCTTCTGGTTCCACCATTTAGGCTGCATAATAATTACCGTATTAACCGTTCAGTGACACACAATCACTCATTCCTCGGGGCTGTTTTATCGCGGCCAAAAAGCCTAACGTGCGTATTTTTGGGAGGTGGGAGGAAACCAGAGAAAACCAACACATACATGGGGAGAACATGCAAACAAAGGCAAGTGTTTCAAGCCTCGCCCCAACTCTAGGACTCTGACCTTGACCTTCTTGCTGTGAGGCCATTGTGCTTAAATTTGCAGCCCAGTTTCGAAAATTAATTTGAATGTAGAAAAACCAAACAAACTAGACTCCTGGTTAAAAGAGGAGTTCCTGCTGCAAGTTTCAAGTGAATTTTAAATGTTACAGAAATTTTCCACCAGCTTCTTAATTGAATAGATTTTAGTAGAAAACCTACAAACATACAAATAATTTTTACAAAGAAGTAAATCTAGTTTTAAAAAAAAAAAAAAGATCATCAACGTTTACAAATAAACTGAAGAACACAATTAAACAGGAGGGTGGTGGATGGATTTGTGGTGTGGCAGGAAAGAATCACTTGCTCCTCAATATAGACAAGACCAGGGAGATGGTGATTGACTTCCGGAAGAGGAGGACTGCTTTGCAGTCGCTCTGCATTCTGGGTAGGGTTGTGGAGGTGGTGGAGGAGTACAAATACCTGGGAGTGACCATCGACAGCAGACTGAGCTGGAGGAGCAACAGTACTGCTGTGTACAAGAAGACCTGCAGCCGACTTTACTTTCTAAGGAAGCTGAGGTCCTTCAATGTGTGCTGCAAGATCCTGGAGACCTTCTACCAGTCTGTGGTGGCCAGCACCTTGTTCTTCTCTGTCATCTGCTGGGGGAGCAGCATCGCAGCCAGTGACGCCAACAGACTGAATAAACTAATCAGACTGGCTGGCTCTGTCATTGGCAGCAAACAGGACTCACTTGAGGCAGTGGTAGAGAGGAGGTCACTGAACAAACTTTTATCCATCATGGACAATCATGACCATCCTCTCTACCCACTCCTGGACGAACAACGGAGCTCCTTCTCCAAGAGGCTCAGACAGCTCCGCTTGAGAACATCTCGTTACCGGAGGTCTTTCTTTCCGTACGTGATCGGGCTCTACAACGACTCACTTAGCAGATAGGAAGTTGTTGCTGTGACACACAAATTTACCATGTGTGGGATCATTAAAGTAGATTCTGATTCTAAACATTCTAGTCCAAAATTCAACAGCATTCCATTCCTGCATTTTGAAACCTTTTATCTTTTGTATTTGTTATTTACGCGTTTGGAAAGTGTTTAATGCTAAATAAAAAACAGTAAATCAGCTCATTTTAAATTATAAACACAAACCTTCAGTAAATATAACAATTTTCGACCAAGGTGCTATTTAAAAAAAAATCTTTCTACTGAGCAGTTTGAATGTTTGTACCGTGTGTGGCTGTTTATTTAATGTGTGTGTAGCGTGTTTCCAGGATCATAAGAAACACTGAAAAATCAGACATTTTTCTAAAAGTGTAAGGAGGGCGTTGTGTGCAGCGTTTTGTGCAAGTAAATAATTTTATGTATGTTTGCTTTTAATTTGGTATTGTTTAATGACCTAAATTTTAATTCTTGTTTGAGTTTTTATTTGTTCTGTTCAACACTTTGTCTAAGTTTATGTTTGAAAAGTGCTTTTAAATCAAGTTTGATGGTCAAACTTTGACCATGTCCACACGTAGCCGGGTATTTTTAAAAACCGCTGTCCTCCGGTTTGGAAAAACTCTCGCATACACACGAACCCGTATAAATACGCTTCTGAGTGCGGTTATGAGCATGCCAGACTGTTGGGTGGCAGTATTTATCTAAATGTAAGCTCTGAGCTAGGAAGGCTTATGCGATGGATGATACCCGACTGCTACGTATTTCTCCTCCTTTGCTCCTCAATGAGAAGCAAGAGCAGTTGAGTATGTAAAAAAAAGCAAGAAAAGAGCAGAGTAGTGTTTTTTTTCAGAGATCCATGCTGCCCACCGTCTGATATTAAAAACAAGGACGCACACAAATGACGTTTATGCATTCATTGTCGCAGGTAGTGACGTTTAAAAACACAAAACGCCGGTTATGCATGTCCGCACGCAAAACCTGTGTTTTCCAAAATCTTCACTTTGGAAAACTTTGGAGTTTTCAAAAACGACAGTTTTGAGTAAAAAAAACCCCGACGGGTTTGTTTGGATGAAACAAATAAAAATAAATTAGTTTTACCAGATACCCGGCTACGTGCGGACAGAGCCTTTATTGCACCTAATGTGTTGTTGCTGTGTGACTTTGGGAAAACAGACGTAGGAGCGGAAGCACGAAAACGGTAAAGCAGGAAGTGAAGGCGTGAAAGAAGACACACCTGCCAATAGTATAAAAAACGCAGGTTTGTGTTTTATAACCAGATCATTTTGGTGACCCTGAAAATCCCAAAAGGACATGCTTATCAAGCACAGTTTAAACTGCTCTCTCTGCCTTTTTTCAATATGCTAAGATCAATGTTTTACTGGTATGCTTTAAGGTGACCGTGGCGTAAAAGCCACTGCATTTTTTATGTGTTAGATACAGAAAAAGCAAACGTTAATGACGTTACACCTTATGATCCAATGCACCCTCTGGTGATTAAAATAGGGTAGATACAGTATGTGTCTTGTTGTTGTTTGGTTAATGGAGAGATGAACTCTGTTGAAAAGCGAGAGCGTCATGTGGCAAAGAATTTATTCTGAAACTAGCTCTAATATTGTTATCTATTGCTGATAGATCTTTAAGAACAAGGTTTGGTTGAAGAAACAAGTTTATGACACGTCGTACAAGTCATGTTCCATTATTCTGGATTGCAAAGAAAAATGCATCCAAATGATTAAAAGATAAAAGCTGTAAAGTTAAACACTAGAATTAAACCAGATATTGCTGCGTATGCTTCAAACTGAAAATGGAGGCGGTGGCCGACATAGTGGGAGCTTCGTTAGCTAACCACACTGCTAATTACCGCCTGATAGCTAAAATGCTACAAAGTAAAAATGTGTCCATAGAAAAACTTTGTTGCAATAAAAATAGCATTAAAAAAATAAGACCTACATTGCAGAAAATGGTACGAACTAAGGCGCAAGGACACGCCCACCTACCTGGGCATCGTCTTCCTCAAAAAGGAAGCACCACGGAGACACAATGGATTTGATCGACAGCTCGTAGGAACACAAGAAGAAAGCAGCTTCGACCAGGTCTACGGCAACCAGAGAGGGACAAACCATACACTTGAGTTTACTGCTTCCCTAGCTAGTAACCATAGTTACTAACCATGGTTGCCAGGGCCTACCTGGGGTCAGGCGGTGCATAGGAAGTCCCAGTTTCTCAGCCACTTTTTTCCTCACTCTCTCCATCTCTTTTCCGTGTTTAAATTTTTCCACCTCCAGCAGAGCCGTACGGTTCCGCTCCACGCCTTCCACGTAACCACGGCAACGCTCAAAGAAGCGCATCAGGTTGTCATCCAGCCGATGGTTATCCGGCAGGCCGCCTGCACACACAAATGTCAGAATGCAAACGTGGAAGTTTTGGAAATTTCTTTTCGGGGATTAATAAAGTATTTCTGACGTGGGTTCACCAGCGTGCCCAGCATCTTACCATGCAGCCCCTCCTGGAAAGCCACCACGCTGCCAACGCAGCGATGCTTCGAGCTGCTGATGAAGCTCACCCTCTCCTTCCTCACGTTCTCCTCCGACAGCAGTGACGGGAACAAGGAGGCGAGACGGCGAGCCAAGAGGCGGAGCTCTTCGCGACCCGTCTCCACCAGCTCACCTGCACAATGTTTATATAAATTAATGGAAAGCTTTATGAGTCAGGCACAAAATCTTAGAAGTTAACCGGTATGTGTGTTTGTACCGAACGCACAGTATTTGGTACAGGACGTTTGGGTCGGTACCAAACTGTGTACAAATGATTACGTGCAATTTGTGTGTGTCGATGATCCGGTCTCCTGTCGATTCTGATGTCCGTTAGCATCAGAAGCATCATTTGATAAATCAGTTTAAAGGTAGAGTTATGCTGGACTCAGGAAGGATCAAAATAGATTTATAAATTACTTTATCTAATGTTGGTATTTCTTAATGAGCGAAACTTCACGTCGTTAGGAACTATCAAACACTTTTCGAAATGGAGATCACAGACAACAAGGACGTACAAAGGTGTCAGGGGCATGTGCAAAAGCGCCAAGCCTCTCATCTCAACAGAACAGCAGCGCAGCAAGTGATTGCCTTACAATGAACCAATCAGGGACAAGTTTTCTGGTCTTTTTGTACCACTGCGCTCTCCGTGGCCATGCACTGCAGAAACACGCTTTACAACAAGCACACTGAGAGCAGGGACGACCTAGTCTGAGAGGTTTATGGTTACGAAACAGCAGTTTTTATTGTCAATTTTCTAGTGAATGTTATTAAGAGGTTGTTGCCATGGTTACTGTTTCGGCGAAAATGCTTTTTTTTTTTTTTTTAGAAAAAAGGGTAGAATTTTCCCGTAAAATTGACACATTGTTTAAGATAATTAAATAAATCAGTTAATCTATAGTTGGCACCTACCGTCCATTCCCTCAGTGTACCAGGAGCCCCCCCAGACCTCGCCGCCCCCCACCAGCTCCCTGAGCTCCAGCATCCTGCGGATGTTTTTAGCGGTGGGGAGGCGGCTCCCATGCCTGATCACAGCGGTGAGGTGCAAGGGGCTGCAGGGGGGGGGCAGCAGCGAGGCATTTCTCCGCAGGGGCGGGGGGGCTACATCCTTATACCGGCTTTTACTTCCAAAGTAAGCGGCCACGTCGGGGAGCTGTTGGGAGTAAAGGCGAGAGGTCAGGAGACTGAGGGTCGCCAGCAGGAGGCTGTGGGAGGTAGACATGACCGTACCTTCTTCCGCTTCTGGGTTTCATCACGTCATAAAGAAGCTGCTGCTCCACCATCTTGGTCAGGTCTTTCTCTGCTGCGCCGCCATCTTGGTCAGGTTAACCAGCGCTGTTGAAGCGCAGCCGCCATCTTGGTCAAGTTCATCTCTGCCACTGCGCCGCCATGTTGGTCAGGTCATTCTTTGCTGTGCCGCCATATTGGCCAGGGTAATCAGGTCTCCTTTCACCTGCTGGCTTTTGGCGCATGTTGATGACTTCACACAATCCCGCCCTGTAACACCTAAGTTGCGCGCACAGCGCAGAGCTCAATGATACCACAGAGAGCACAGAGGCATCGCAAACTATCCTAGTATAATTAAAAGCATCAGAACCTCCGTGCTGGAAGAGAGAGAAATGGACGGACTCTGATTTTAAGATGATAAAAGCATCTTTTTGTGACGTTTTTTTATGTGTGAAATATAATTAATTTCAGAATATAAAAGAACATCCTAGTTTCTCTCATAATTAGAAGGTTTAAAATGATCTCGTTTTAAGTTTAATCCTGGTTGTTCTCTCACATCCAGGAATTTATTTCTAAGATATATTTTAAAAGAACATTAACAGGGTCCGCAGTAACAGGGATGTTTGTTAGGATGGGGCAGGACTTGGATGAAGATTGTAAGACTGCTAGGTGTGCTTTGAGTGTGACAGAGGAGTTTAGAGTAGAGGTGGGACAGCATCACTGATCTGCTCTGTTGCTATGGTAATGGACAGGCTGACAGATGTGGTCAGTCAGGATGTTTACAGATGTGATGTATAGGGTTTGGATGTTATAGTAATTTATAGCCAACCCGAAGGAGCTAATGTCAGGCAGCACACATTAATATAACTCATGTTTTGTCCGTTTTGTTGATATTTATTTTTCAGAAATAAATCTTACATCACAGTTTTTCATGAACAAATAACAGACAAGTTATAAGCGTGAAATGAGAAAATAAACAAGTATGTCTTATTACATTACCGGGTTGACCCTAACCCTCCAGTCCTGTGTGTTAAATACATTGTTTTTTTCATCTAAACGTTACAAACACAAAATAAATCCCGTTACAATTTAGCATTAATAATACCCTCAATAACAGCAGATTGTGTACACAACCACAAGTTGTTCATCTACGTACCAGTGGGCTGGTGCTACTGACAGAAGGCAACGGAAATAACTGACTGCTGGATATCAACCACCAACACCCGACAATGACAAACCCAATGCCACTGAGCATCCTCAGCTCAGCCAAAAAACATGACAACCTAGACTTCTTATTTTTTAACTACTGATAATTTTAATCCCAACCACAATATTGAATGTTTTACAACCAACAACCTGAACGACTAAACATGTAGTGAGAGGAAGAAAGAGGTTGAGGAAAAGCTGAAGAGGTTGAGGTTTGAACTGTAATGATTCCCTCGCCCGCCACCAGAGGGAGCCCTGGATCCTCCTCCCTCACCTGGATTCCAACCTTATCTTGAACACCTGGGTGATTAGCCTGGTAATAATCAGCTGTGCATCGGCAGCCTGCTGTCTATTTAAGGGCAATCACCCTAAACTTTCATACCATTCCTTCCAGCTAGGTCTCCCTGGTTGTCTGACCAAGAAACACATTCTGAACAATAACCTCTTGCCATGCCCACTAAAACTTTATGTTTTTCTTTCACAGCATTACTGAACTGCCATTCTCAAATAAACCTTGTTTTCTGTCTTGTAATTGGGCCCTCCTCCTTCCACCTGCACACCGCTTTATGACATGAACTAGAAAGAGAAGGAGTGCAGATTAGTCAGAGTAAGACAGAGTACATTTGTGTGAGTGAGGTTACAGAAAGAGATTAAAAAAAACAAACAAAAAAAAACAGCAGTTAGGAAAAAACAAGTAACTGGATGAGGATCCACATGAAGGAGAAAACCCTCACCTGGGTGAGCAGACTTATTTAAATTTATTATTATTATTGAAAATTATTTAAATTTTATTTGGTAGAGGACTGATCATTTACATAAAAAACTGGAATCTATCAGATAAATAAGATTTAAACCATTGAAGGGAAGCTCTTTTTATTTCTAAGTCACATTTGATTTAAGTTTGCAAGCCAATTGTAATTAAGTACGTAAATGCACACTCACCAGCCACTTTATTAAGTACACCTGTTCAACTGCGAATTAACACTTAATTTCTAATCAACCAATCACATGGCGGTAACTCAGTGCATGTAGGTATGTAGACATGGTCAAGACAATCTCCAGCAGTTCAAACCGAGCATCAGTATGGGGAGGAAAGGTGATTTTAGTGACTTTGAGCGTGACATGGTTGTTGGTGCCAGAAGGGCTGGTTTGAATATTTCAGAAACTGCTGATCTACTGGGATTTTCACGCACAACCATCTCTAGGATTTGCAGAGAGTGGTCCGAAAAAGAAAAAATATCCAGTGAGCGGCAGTTCTGTTGGTGGAAATGCCTTGTCGATGCCAGAGGTCAGAGGAGAATGGTCAGGCTGGTTCGAGCCGATAGAAAGGGCAACAGGGATTCAATTAACCACCCGTTACAAACAAGGTAGGCAGAAGAGCATCTCTGAACGCTCAGTACATCGAACTTTGAGGCAGATGGGCTTTAACAGCAGAAGATCACACCGGGTGCCACTCCTTTCAGCTAAGAACAGGAAACTGAGGCTACAATTTGCACAAGCTCATTGAAATTGGACAAAAGAAGATTGGGAAAACTATGCCTGGTCTGATGAGTTTAGATTTCTGCTGCGACATTCGGATGGTAGGGGGCGTCAACAACATGAAAACATAGATCCATCCTGCCTGGTATCAACGGTTCAGGCTGGTGGTGACGGTGTAATCAGAATCAGAATCAACTTTATTGATCCCACACAGGGTGGCGTAGGTAATGGTGTGGGGAATATTTTTTTGGCCCTCTTTTGGTCACTTGGTACCAGTTGAGCATCGTTGCAACGCCACAGGCTACCTGAGCATTGTTGCTGACCATGTCCATCCCTTTATGACCACAATGTACCCAACCTCTGATGGCTACTTTCAGCAGGGTTAATGTGCCATGTGATAAAGCTGGAGTCATCTCAGACTGGTTTCTTGAACATGACAATGAGTTCACTGTACGCCTCCACAGTCACCAGATCTCAATCCAGTAGTGCATCTTTGGGGTGTGGTGGAACGGGAGATTCACATCATGTATGTGCAGCCGACAAATCTGCGGCAACAGTGTGCTGCTATCATGTCAATATGGACCAAATTCTCTGAGGAATGCTTCCAGCACCTTGTTGAATCTATGCCACAAAGAATTGAAGCAGCTCTGAAGGCAAAAGGGGGTCCAACCCGTTACTAGCATGGTGTACCTAATAAAGTCGCCAGTGAGTGTATGTGTGCCGTATGAATTCCCAAAAGAACCAAACCAACCTCCGCCTCTCCAGCTTTTCCTCCACCTCTTCCCTCCTCTTGCTACAGATCACAATGTCATCACAACAGAATTAATAAGCCTCATTCTTATGTCAATGTTTGCATTCATACTTTTGTTTTCAAGTTAAAATTATAAAATAATACTGCATTTGTGTGACAAAATATGTAGAGACTTTTACAATGAAGTCGTTTTAGAATATACACTGCATTCCATATTATTATGCAAATTATGTTGTTTGATTTTCCAAAATACTTTATGCAAATGATGATCAGCATAATTTTAAAGTCATTAGTTGTCAAGTTTTATTTGAAATGTTATTGAACAAACCTCGTGATAAAAACAGTATTTAAAAAAAAAAACTTGAAACACACTGTTCCACAGTCTTATGCACAACATAGTTTCAAGACATTTTCTAGTTTGTAAACAATTGAAAATACTAATTTACTGGTCTGACGACTTACATCTGCCCACTGATCCTCATCACCGGAACGTGCTCAGTCCTGCACTTTTCACCCTCTTCACAAACGACTGCAACATGAATTGGGAAAAGCATTCAGAATGTGAATGAAATATTTTAAGGTAAAATTATTAAAAATTGTCAGTCTAATAATGTTTTGAATATGAGTTGGAAGAACTCATGGTTCTATGTCTTAGATACATTAAAAAAATAATAAAACATGGTCTTGGCACCATGCAGAATAATTTAAACATGACTTTTATTTCCATGCCATTTGTTTTTAAGGTATATATTTGTATTTTTGTATTTCTGTTCTATTTCACTGTAAATAATGTAAATAATGTACTGTATTCTCACAAAGTATTTCCATATATGATGACTTTAAACAGATTAACACTAGATGAAAAATTCTCTCTGGTTTTTATTGATTATTGATGCACGTTTTCTCTGTCAAATAAATTGAGGGTTGAACACCGATACAGACGAACAAAAGTGTTTATTAGTCGGCTATCAATCATGCAGTTTACCCATTTACTGGTTTAAAAAAGCTTTTTGGCTGAAAATGTCCAAACTCCATTTAATCTAATGGGGCAAAAAAAACAAAAAACAAACATTCACAAAAAATAGGCAAAAATTAAAAAATTTGAATTAGAAACATACGATTCCCAATTAAATAAAGAAAAACAATCTATACTCTGAGATGATTGGCCGAACAAGTTACCGAGCAACCAAGGTCATGATGATCTGAAAGTTTCCTGTGACATCAGTGACTGTGAAGATGATGTCAAGTTTAGAATCATCAAAGAAGATTTTCTCTTTTGCGCTGAAACTTATTTGGTCACAAAGTAAGACTTTTGTTGAATTACAGTTTGAAATAATGACAAAATCTTCATCAAACCAGAAAGATGTCATTGTTTGTCGATCACAAGCCAGGATATGGTCTCCAAAATGGTGGCTCGTCATCAGCAGAGTAAACCATACTTAAGAAAACAAACATTGATCAACAGGAGTAAGATAAAGACATTGAAAAAAAAAAAGCTTCCTTATCCTTCATTCTTCAATTTTCCAACACGACAAGTAAGATCTTAAAGACAGGACTACGTAAAACAAACGTAAGATGTTTGTGGCGCAGCAGTTTGGAATAAAGATAAAGCCATCAACCGACCAGAAAAGATGTCAATGTTGGTCGATCACAAGCCAGAAGATGACCTCCAAAAAGTAAGCGTCAGATAAGGCGTCAGGTCATGATTTCATCTTGAGAAAGAAAACAAACATCGATCGAAAGGAGAAACATAAAGACATTGAAAAACAAAAGTTTCCTCATTCATACTTCTTCAATTTTCTACTTGTTACAGCTTCTAACACAAGAAACGAGACGTAAAACCAACGTAAGATGTTCGTCCCAAAGCAGTTTAGAATAAAGACAAAGTCATCAACTGACATAGTAGAAAAAGTTTCAAAAAAGTCTTCTGGACAGTTTAATTCTTCAACGAGACGTTTCGACTTCCATCCTCGTTGGTCGAGCCCTTCTTACTATTTTTTTTACCGGTTACTCAGGTTAGTATAAATAGATTCAGGTTTCAGTCCATTTCATTCAGATTGAAAATGATTTCCGGATGGAAATCATTTGTCAGTTGTCTGACAAAGACATTTGTCAGTTGTCTTTTCAACTGACAAGAAAAGATTTTGTCGTTGGAGAGGATCTCCAAAAAGCAAGCTTAAGACAAGACGGCACGTCTTGATTTCATTTTGAGGGCAGCAGGTGAAAAAACAAATACTGCTCAAAAGGACAAAGGTAAAAACCTTAAAAACAAGTTTCTTCATCCTCCATTCTTCAACTTTCAACAAGCAAAAATCTAAAACAAGACAACATAAAACAAACGTCAAACATTTGTAAAGATTCTTTCTTGCCGCCAATCAAAGGCAAACATTAACAATAATAACAAAGATGTCTGATCGAGAGGGGACCTCAACGCTCCTGTCTGAAAAACAAAACAAAACATCTTTTCCACCCACCTATCATAGGTAATCTTTTTATGATCATTCATATATTACCAATCAAACATTGACTTTAATTGGCTTTAATTTGACTTTTAATTTCACTTTAATTTGGATTTCAATTTGGATTTCAATTTGGCTTTAATTTGGATTTTAATTTGACCTTTAATTAGGCTGTAATTGGCTTTATTTGGCTTTAATCTGGGTTTAATTTGGATTTAATTTGACTTTTAATCTGGCTTTAATTTGGATATGGTTTCTATTTGGCTTTAATCTGGTTGTAATCAGTTGTTAAAGCTTACATTTATAAAATTCTGACCGCTACACCACAAAACGTTGATAGAGAGCAAGAAGGTGACCCCTACCAGTGTGCAAACAGGGTTTCTGTTTTAAAAAAAAAACAAACAGGAATCCCTGCTCACTGTGAATGACCTTTTTTGGCAAGTCTTGGTTTCAGTTTTTTCCATTTTTTCACCTGCTTTGCCAGTCGTACTTCAAAAGTATGAGCTGCTTGGAAATGACTTTTTGCTCCTTGATGAGTTACGGGACAATATCAAGCTGCGTTACAGTTGTTATGAAATTCCTCCTTCTTGCTGCACCAGACATTCTTTCTTTGGAGTTCCACAAGTTTTAAACTCAACTGATTTTCTCACAAGATCGCCACCGCATGAATCATTAAGAGACGTTTTCATAACTGAAATGAAATCTTGAACCGTGTTTTGTTGATGGATTCTAACAGCTGTTGTGATTTGAAACTCTTAAACTGTTTTAATTGCAATCAAAGACGGTCTAGTTTCCATAGAGGTTTTCAAGGACGTGATGGATGTCTTCCATCCATCACGTCCTAAAACTGGCAAAGTTTTCTCAAGATTGTGAAACAATTAATACTGGAGAAGACACAGTCATCAGAGACTTTTGTTGGACTTAAAAGAACTGAAACTCCAGCAAGGAGGATGATACAAACTGCCAGCTTAGTGCCAGTCAGACAGAACTGAAGAAACCACTCGGATGAGACACCAGACATCTTCTAACCAGAAACTTTTTCATCATGACCTGAATGACTGACATTAAACCTTCTTCATTTTCTGGAGCAAGTTGGTACATCTTGTTTTTGAAGGATGTAATAAACATCTTATTTAATTGTCTGAATGTCTGTTACTTTAAGTAGAATCACAACACCTTGTTCTTACACCGGCTGTATCCTTCAGGTCACTCTGAGCTGGTGTCCTTTGACAGCTCTTTGGTCTTGGTCACAGTGGCGTTTGAAGTGTTTGAGGTTGTAAACTGGTGTCTTTTATACCGCTAACAAGTTCAAACAGGTGTCATTAATAGAGGTAAGAGGTGACGGGCCGAAGAGCCTCTTATAGAAGAAGTTAAAGGTCTCTGAAACAGAAATCTAACTTGTTTGTAGGCGACCAAAACCTTATTTTTCACCATCATTTGTAAATTAATTCTTTAAAAATTAGACAATGTTATTTTTTACATTTTTTTGTGTTAGTTGAGGTTTAATTATGATGAAAATGACTTCACATATTTTTAAGGTGGAGAATGTGCACAATCGTTTCCTCATTAAATCCTTTTTCGTCCCACTGTTTTTCTGTTCAAACAAGTGAAAAAAGTTGATATTTTACTCTTTACCTTTTTACATTTTAAGAAAATTAACATTTTACTTTTATTCAATAAAGATATGTTTTTGAAAGTTTTATTTTGCTAAGGCTGTGCTTTGATAATAAATGCTTGCTGTTGTGTTTAACAGAGTTCTTTAAGGTTGTCTGAGTGTCATAATGTGGAGCTACGGCTAAAAATATACCCTTGACACACAGACAGGCTCAGAAGAAGAAATCAAAAGCAGATTTATTAGATTGATAAAAAGTCCAAATAAAGAAGACAGAAACAGATTAATTAGGCAGGTTCTGATGTAGGAGCTGGAGCCAAAAACTGGATAACAGGTCAAGCATGGTATACAAACGATCTGGTGAAGAGCCATTGTTGTTTTTGGCAGCCATCTGAGTTTTAGTTTTAGTCTTTGGACAAAAATTAATTCAAGTTTTAGTCACGTTTTAGTCATCTCTACATATTTTAGTTAAACGTTGTTTGTGGGTATGCTCCACAAGTACTTTGTAGGATGTGACATCAAGGAGAAAGAGAAATTCTGGTCAGACATTGATGAGGTGGTTCAGAGCATCCCTAGAAGTGAGAGTTATTATTGGAGCAGACTTTAATGGCCACGTTGGGGCAGGAAACAGAGATGAGGAGGAGGTGATGGGCAGGTTTGGTCTCCTGAACAGGAATGCAGAAGGACAGATGGTGATTGACTTTGCAAAAAGAATGAAAATGGCTGTAGTGAATACTTATTTCAAGAAAAGGCTGGAACTCAGGGTGACTTATAAGAGTGGAGGAAGGAGTACACAGGTTGATCACATTTTGTGTAAGCGGTGTAATCTGAAAGAGATCAGTGACTGCAAAATTGTAGCAGGAGACAGTGTAGCCAAACAGCACAGTATGGTCGTGTGTAAGATGACCATAGCAGTGAGGAAGTTTAAAAAGATGAAGGGAGTGCAGAAGACTAAATGGTGAAAGCTGAAAAAGGAAGAGTGCTGCTTGAACTTTATAAAGGAGTTGAGACAGGCTCTGGGTGAGCAGGAGAAGATTCCAGATGACTGGACAACTACAGCAAATGTGATCAGGGAGACAGGCAAGAGAGTACTTGGTGTGTCATCTGGAAGGAAGATAGATAGAGAGACGTGGTGGTGGAATGAGGAAGTGCAGGATTGTATCAAAAGAAAGAGGCTGGCTAAGAAGAAGTGGGACACTGAGAGGACTGAAGAGAATAGGCAACAGTACAGGGATATACAGCATAAGGTCAAAGTAGAGGTGGCAATAGCAAAACAAGTAGCCTATGATGACCTATACGCTAGGCTGAACAGCAAGGAGGGAGAGATGGACGTATACAGGTTGGCAAGACAGAGAGACAAAGATGGGAAGGATGTGCAGCAAGTTAGGGTGATTAAAGACAGGAATGAATGTCTTTTGACAGATACCAATAATGTGATGGGAAGATGGAAAGAGTACTTTGAAGAGTTGATGAATGAAGAAAATGAAAGAGATCAAAGAGTAGAAGATGTTACCATAGTGGACCGGAAAGTGGCTAGGATCAGTAAGGTAGAAATAAAGAGGGCACTGAAGAGGATGAAGAGTGGAAAGGCTCTGGGTCCCTGTAGAAGTATGGAAATGCTTAGGTGAGGTGGCAATTGAGTTTCTGACTGGGCTGTTTAACAGGATATTAGAAAGTGAGATGATGCCTGATGAATGGAGGAGAAGTGTGCTGGTTCCTGTTTTTAAGGACAAGGGAGATGTGCAGAGTTGTGGTAACTACAGAGGAATAAAACTGATCAGTCAAATGATGAAGTTATGGGAAAAAGTTGTCGAAGGTAGGCTAAGGTCTGAAGTACGAATTTGCCTAAAAAGAGAACCACAGATGCAGTATTTGCCTTGAGGATGCTGATAGAGAAGTACAGAGAAGGTCAGAGGGAGCTGCACTGTGTCTTTGAAGATCTAGAGAAGGCGTATGACAGGTTACCTAGAGAAGAACTATGGTATTGTATGAGGAAGTCTGGTGTGACAGAGAAGTATGTTAGAGTGGTTCAGGACATGTATGTATGAGGGCTGTAAGACAGTGGTGAGGTGTGCTGTAGGTGAGACAGAGGAGTTCAGTGTGGGGGTGGGACTGCACCAAGGATCTGCTCTGAGCCCTTTGCTGTTTGCTGTGGTGATGGACAGGCTGACAGACGAGGTCAGACAGGAATCTCCATGGACAATGATGTTTGCAGATGACATTGTGATTTGTAGTGAGAGGAGGGAAGAGGTGGAGGAAAAGCTGGAGAGGTGGAGGTTTGCACTAGAAAGAAGAGGAATGAAGATTAGTCAGAGTAAAACGGAGTACGTGTGTGAATGAGAGGGATCCAAATGGAAAAGCGAGGTTACAGGGAGAAGAGATAAAGAAGGTGGAAGATTTTAAGTATCTAGGATCAACAATCCAGAGCAATGGAGAGTGTGGAAAAGAGGTGAAGAAGCGTGTTCAGGCAGGCTGGAACGGATGGAGGAAAGTATCAGGTGTGATGTGCGACAGAAGAGTTTCAGCTAGAATGAAAGGGAAAGTGTACAAAACCGTGGTGAGACCCGCCATGCTGTTTGGTCTAGAAACAGTAGTACTGAAGAAAAGACAGGAAGCAGAGATGACCAGGAAGCCCAGGAAGCCCAATATTCAAGAGCAGAATTTTGATCAATAGGTTGTGATAGCTGCTCCTTGAATTTCTTAATTTCATCCTTGACACATGGATTTGAGAGGCTAGATTTGGATGGCCAGCTTGCTTTGAACAGAAATTTAAATCTGGGCCGCTTAAGGGGGAGACGGTAGTCGCGTGGTTAGAGCGTTCGCGCGCGGACCGGAAGGTCGCGGGTTTGCGTCCCACGGAGAGCACGTCTGGGGTCCTTGGAGAAGACACCTAACCCCCGCTTCTCCCACCATTGGCGCCGTTGAAGGGCAGCCTGCTGCGGTGTAAGGAGTGCAGCAAACAAATTTCCCCGGTGAGGGATGAATAGAGTAATTCATTTATATTTTATTTATATTTATTTTTTCTGCAGTCCCTCTATGGATTCCTCTCTCTTCTTTGGCTCCTCACTTTCAACCTCCTCCTCCTGGTCAACTGGTGGCGCCAGTTGAACGATATAATCTTCTGCTTTTCCTAGAAGTGCCCCAATTTGCTCATCCACATTTCCAAGGAGTGCTTCAGGTGCAACTGTCGGATCAAGGAAGCATGCAGCTGCAGCGATGGGCGAAAACTTATGATCTCTGCAATTAAGAAAGCAGCTGAACCGCTTGTCCATGTTTGCCCTTGTCTTGTTCGCCAGGGAATCTAGATCCTTGTTGTAGCTGGATCCATGGGTATGAGGGAACTCAGACAGATGAGCTTTCAGGTCTAGAAGGGCAGGCAATACAAGTGATAAAGCGTGTGTGTCACTCTGGAGCATCCGGGTATGCTCAGCAAAGGGTAGAAGTAAATCTCTTAAAGCACTCAGCCGATGCCACTCACTTGGCAGTAGACACTCCCAGCCCATCCCATCTGCAACCTGAACAACAGAGTCCTTGATTTGAAGAAGACGTGATATCATCAGTTATGTGCTGGACCATCTAGAACAGCGGTCGGCAACCCGCGGCTCCGGAGCCGCATGCGGCTCTTTCATCCTTATAATGCGGCTCTTGGCCCATCTAAAAAAAATTACTAAAAAAATTTTTTTTTGTATTTAATTGAAGTGTGTTTTATTTGTGTTAGTTTTTATATTATTTTAGTTCTAAATTTGAAGATTATTGTGATCTTGAAATATTAAAATATTAATTAAATTATTTGATATTATTTTTTCGTCGCTCAAAATAGACGTCACACTGCGGAAGCTGGTATACCCGCTGAAACGCCGTCTATTTTGAGCGACTTTCAATCCCGGCAAAACCAATGGAGAAATGTAAGAAAAGAAAAATATCTCAAGAAAATAGAACATTCAATGATGCCTGGGCAGATTCATTTGCATTTACCTCGGGCGAGACTGGCCTACCAGTATGCCTAATTTGTGGAGAAAAACTGGCTAACAATAAACGGTCAAATGTCGCAAGACATTTTAACAATACACACAGAGCCTTTGCTGAAAAATATCCAGAGGGAGAAGAGAGGAAAAAAGCTGTTTCGGAACTTATGCAGAAGGATGACCGGACGAAAAATCAATTCAAGAAGTGGGTGAAGTCTGCAAATACAACTACATATGCAAGCTTTGTGGCCGCTCAGGAAATAGGCAGGCATGGGAAACCGTTCACAGATGGAGAATATATGAAAGAATCATTCCTTAAGATTTCAGAACACTTATTTGCGGACTTTAAAAACAAAGACGAAATTGTGCAGAAAATCAGAGAGATGCCTCTCTCTGCGAAAACTGTCAAAGACAGAACCATAAAAATGGCAGAAAATATCACAAAACAGCAAATCAAAGACATCAATTCAGCAGCAGCATACTCAATCGCCTGTGATGAGTCCAAAGACAAAACGGACATTGAACAAATAGCGCTGTTCTTCCGATATGTGAATTCTGCTGGACCACAGGAAGAAATGGTTGAGCTGATACCACTAAAATGCCAGACACGGGGGGAGGACATCTGTGAGGCTGTGCTTGATTGTTTACGAGCCAAAGAAATAAAAACAACCCACCTCGTGTCGGTGGCTACCGATGGGGCACCGAGTATGACTGGAGCGCACAGGGGCTTTGTGGCTTTGCTGCAGAAATCACTGGATAGAAAGCTGCTGACTTTTCATTGCATCCTGCACCAAGAGGCATTGTGCGCGCAAAGTTTTCCTCCAGAATGCACAGAGGTCATGAATGTTGTTATTCAGATTGTCAATGAAATAATGGCAAAAGGTTTAAATCACCGCCAGTTCCGTTCATTACTGGATGAGGTGGAGAGCGCATACTCTGATCTCCTGCTGCATAACAGAGGCCGGTGGCTGTCCAGAGGAGAGGTGCTTCAACGTTTTGCTGCATGTCTGGGAGAGGTGAAAACTTTCATGAGCAGCAAAGGGCTCACCTTTCCTGAGCTGGAACAGCCAGAGTGGCTGGAAAAACTCCACTTCATGGTGGACATGACAGCGAAACTAAACACGCTGAACACAACGCTTCAGGGGAGAGGAGGCACAGCGCTGCACATGCTGGAGGAGGTGTTGGCGTTTGAGCGCAAACTGACAGTTTTAGCCAGAGATTTACAGAGAGGCACACTGTCTCACTTCCCCTCTTTAAGGGAGTTCAAACAAGCTCACGGAGTGATCAATTCAGAGTATTTGCAGTCTACAATCACCACAATGCAAGCGTCGTTTGGTAAACGATTCCGTGAGTTCAGAGAGGAAAAAACCACATTGTCCTTCCCCGTCACTCCCCTGACCATTGATCCATCCCTGCTAAACGTGACTGCATTTGCAGGTGTAAGTCAACCTGCTCTGGAGCTGGAGCTGGCTGACATAGCTGACAAAGACATTTGGGTGTCCAAATTCAAACGCTTGACAGAGGACCTTGAAGATGTTGCCCGTCAGAAGGCCACTCTTGCTCAGAATCACAAATGGAGTGATATTGAGAACCTCCCGAGACCGGACAAACTCATATTTGAAACATGGAATGCCATCCCCGACACCTACACGAACATGAAGAAATATGCCTTTGGAGTCCTGTCGATCTTCGGATCCACATATGTATGTGAGCAGCTATTCTCCACCATGAACTGCATTAAAAACAAACACCGCTTACGGCTCACAGATGACAGCTTACAGTCCTGCGTAAAGATTAAAGTGACTTCGTACAGCCCCGATTTGCAGAAGCTGTGCGCAGAGGTTCAGGAGCAGAAGTCCCATTAACCAGGTAAAATAAATATTTATGCAGATATTTTGCAAATATTTAATTTTCATTGTTTAGTGACACAGTGCTTTTTCCCCCAATTTATTTTATATATTCAAGTCAAGGCTCCGCTGCATACTTTGAAAGCCCAAGGGCCTTGGGCCAAGGCGATATAAGGATGACGGCTCACGGATTTTTCCCTTTTGTTTGCTGCATGCACAATTTAAATTCAGCTTTTTAATTTATTTGAAAGAGACATTCATTGTTATTATTTTTCAAGAATTCAAAATGTTCAAAATGTGTTCATTAAATGAATAAAATATAATTTTCTCTGTAGCGCGTGGATTTCATAAGAAAACATGCTGCGGTAAAGTAGTAGAAGTTTTTTTTTTTTTTTTCATTTTAGATGTGCGGCTCCCAGCGTTTTCTTTTCCGTGGAAACCGGGTTCAAATGGCTCTTTCGGTGTAAAAGGTTGCCGACCGCTGATCTAGAAGGACAGTCTTTGATCAAAGTTAGTTGAGATAGCTGCAGCAGTCGCTCAGTTGCAACCGATGACTTGCAGAATAGCTTTACAAACATTTTCACTTTGTTCAGCAGTCTACTGACAATTGCTTCTTTCTAGATCATGTTTACTGTAATGTCTTGTGTTTTGCACTTCCTGTTTTATTTTGAAAACGAACTTTCCTCTTGTTTCATGTTTGTTACTTCCTGCCCTAGTGTGTTTCCCACAGCTGTGTATGTCTAATTGTCCCTCATTGTTTCCACCTGAGATCCCCTTCCTTCTGTGTTAAATAGTCCTTGTCTCCCCTTGTCCTGTGTCAGAGTGTTTTGGATTATGTTCATGATCTTTCCGTTGGATTAAACCTTCGTAAAGAACTCTGCATCTGAGTCCTACTTATTGTTGGTTCCTGACATTACACTCTGACCACCATGGACTCTGCAGAGAACAAGCAACTGGCTGCTGTTTTGCAAAACCTGGAAGCCCGCCTTGCGCAGCAGGAGGATTACCAGAAGAACCTGGCATCCCATATGGTCCAGATTTCCTCTCACATCCAGAATCTTCCTTCAGGTCAGCTATGGAATCCCATTCCACCGGGTCTCTCCTCAGCAGCACCAGCTCATCCTCTCACCATGTCTACCAGGAATGTTGAGGATAAGATCGCTCCTCCTGTGAGCTACTCTGGAGAGCCGGGATCTTGCCAGGAGTTCTTAACAGCTTCTTCAATACATTTTGAACACTCTCCTCACGGCCTGGGATCTGACAGAGCCAAGATTGCCTTCATGATCTCCTTCCTATTAGGAAGAGCTCGTTCTTGGGCCATGACGGAGTGGGCTCGCGATTCTCCACTCTGCTCATCACTTACTGCTTTCAAAACCGCCCTGCAGAACACCTTTGATCCGGTGTCCACCAGCCGGGAGAAGGGCCGAGAAATCACCGGGATAAGACAAGGCAAGGAAACGATTTGTGATTACGCCATTCGTTTCCGCACGTTGGCGGCGGAGAGCAGGTGGGGTCCCACTGCCTTGTATGATACCTTCCTGAAGGGACTGGATCGGCACATTCAGGAGCTGTTGGTGCCGCTGGATCTACCATCGGACCTGGATTCTCTCATCACTCTCGCGATACGTACAGATAATAGGGGACGCCAGCTGTCTCGCCAACAGCATTATACATCTACTGATGTGGAGTTGTCTCACACCTCAGCTGAACCCATGCAGGTGGGTCGGGCGCGACTGTCCACTGAGGAACGGAGATTGCGCCGGCGGGAAGGTCGGTGTTACTACTGTGGGGAGCGGAATCACCTGGTTTCCTCCTGTCCGATGAAGAAATCTACAACGGTGAGTCAGTTTTCCACTACTGCTCATTCCACACGAAGCTTCACGTCTGTAGAGATAACTCACCACGACAACACCATAGAACTACAAGCACTCATAGATTCTGGCGCTGATGAGAGTTTGATGTCTTGGGAGTTAGCTAACAGTTTGGGACTGTGTACTAAACTGCTAAGAAAACCCATCCAGGCCAGAGCTCTCGATGGGAAAGGACTGTTTAACATAACTCACGTCTCTGAACCTCTTCTGGTTTCCATTGAGAAACACAAAGAATTGATGAACTTTTACTTGTTCAGATGTCCGTCTAAGACTCTGATTCTGGGATACCCGTGGTTGTGCAAGCATAATCCCCAGATAGACTGGAATACAGGAATGGTTTTGAGATGGGGGCCAGATTGTGAGAAACAGCATAATTGCCTCACTAACCTGAAACAATGCATTACTGTTAGTAATCCAGTCTCTGCTCATCCCACTTCAGGTCCAAGAACCGCAGACCTGAGTACGGTGCCAGTCTGCTACCACCATCTGGGAGAAGTTTTTAGTAAGTCCAAAGCTCTAAGTCTTCCACCTCATCGCCCATATGACTGTTCTATAGATCTGGTTCCAGGTTCCACCATTCCAAAGGGGCGTCTTTTCTCAATCTCCGCTCCTGAACGAGACGCACTGAACGAATACATCGACACATCTCTCGCAGCGGGTCTTATACGTCCGTCCTCCTCTGCAGCAGGAGCGGGATTTTTCTTCGTGGGGAAAAAGGATGGATCTCTCAGACCCTGCGTTGATTACAGTGCTCTCAATAAAATTACAATAAAGAATCGATATCCCCTTCCTCTCATGTCATCTGTCTTTGACCAGCTCCAGCAGGCCAAGGTGTTTACCAAGCTTGACCTACGCAATGCATACCTCCTGGTCAGGATTAGGGAAGGGGATGAGTGGAAAACCGGATTTAATACCCCTAGGGGTCACTATGAATATCTGGTCATGCCTTTTGGCCTCACAAACGCCCCTGCAGTGTTTCAAGCGATGATCAACGATGTCCTAAGAGACTTCTTGGATCACTTTGTTTATGTTTACCTGGATGACATTCTCATTTATTCCCCTGACTTGGAGTCTCACAAAATCCATGTCACTAAGGTCCTTCAGCGTCTCTTGGAAAATGACCTCTACGTCAAGGCTGAGAAAAGCGAGTTTCATGCCACGACAATCTCCTTCCTCGGCTTTATAGTGTCAGCCGGTAAGGTAGAGATGGATCCTGCCAAAGTGAGTGTTGTGATGGATTGGCCAACGCCTGTGAGCCGCAAGAAACTACAACAGTTTTTAGGCTTTGCTAACTTCTACAGACGGTTTATCAGAGGTTTCAGCACCGTGGCCGCTCCGCTCCATGCTCTCACGTCTCGTCAAGCGTTGTTCAGATGGACACCTGATGCTGAGACAGCATTTCAGACTCTTAAGCAACGCTTCTCTTCGGCTCCAGTGCTCACACTTCCAGATCCTCGCCGCCAATTTGTGGTTGAAGTGGATGCCTCTAACGAGGGGATTGGTGCAATCCTTTCCCAGCGTTCAGAAATCGACAGCAAAATCCACCCCTGTGCTTTCCTGTCTCGGCGACTGTCTAAGGCTGAACGTAACTATGATGTTGGCAACCGGGAGTTGCTGGCAGTTAAGATGGCTCTGGAGGAGTGGCGGCATTGGCTGGAGGGAGCGCCCCATCCCTTCATTGTCTGGACGGACCATAAGAACCTTGAGTATATCCGCAATGCAAAGAGACTTAATTCTCGCCAGGCCAGGTGGATGTTATTTTTTAACCGCTTTTCTTTCTCTTTATTTTACAGGCCGGGGTCCAAGAACATCAAGCCTGATGCCCTGTCTCGTCTATACGACCCCGAGCCTGTTGCCAAGGAACCAGAGCCTATCCTTCCACAAACCTGTGTGGTTGGAGCGGTGACTTGGCAGATAGAGAATGAGGTCAAGCAGGCCAACAGTGGGACGCCTTTGCCTACTGGATGTCCGGACAATCGTCTATTTGTTCCTCCGGCGTTACGCTCAAGGGTGATTCATTGGGCCCACGCCTCACTACTTTCTTGTCATCCAGGCGTCCGGCGGACTATGTACAGCATCTCGAGGAGATTCTGGTGGCCGTGCATGGAGAAGGAGGTCCGGGAGTATGTGGCAGCATGTTCAGTCTGTGCCAGAAACAAAACCTCATCCAGGGCCCGCATGGGACTGCTTCAACCACTTCCCATTCCCTCTCGCCCATGGGCTGAGATATCCATGGACTTTGTCACAGGGCTTCCGGTTTCTCAAGGTAACAACACTGTACTAACTGTTGTTGACAGGTTTTCAAAGATGGTCAGGTTTATTCCCCTGTCCAGACTGCCTTCGGCCAAAAAGACGGCTGAGATAATGATGAACCACGTCTTCCGATATCATGGTTTCCCTAAGGACATTGTTTCTGACCGGGGGCCTCAGTTTGTGTCCCGGTTCTGGAGGGAGTTTTGCCGACTCATCGACGCCAGGGTCAGCTTGACCTCTGGTTATCATCCGGAATCCAACGGCCAGACCGAACGCCTCAACCAACCGCTGGAAACTGGTCTCCGATGTTTGGTCTCCCAGAACCCCTCAACATGGAGCAAGAACCTGGTCTGGGTGGAGTATGCCCACAATTCCTTGATTACCACAGCCACGGGTATGTCTCCATTCAAGTGTGTTTTTGGTTATGACCCTCCCCTTTTTGCAGACCTGGAGCCGGAGGTCTCTGTTCCATCGGCCCACGCCCTAGTTCAGCGCTGTCGCAGCATTTGGGCTGCCGCCCGCCAAGTTCTGCTTCGCCAACGAGATCGTGTTAAGAAGGCTGCCGATCGTAGGCGTTGTCCTGCCCCAATCTATCGACCCGGACAGCGGGTGTGGCTCTCCACCAAGGATCTCAACCTACAAGTGCCCTGTAGAAACTGGCTCCACGGTTTGTGGGTCCATTTCCCGTTACCAAGGTTGTTGGTCCGGCCGCTGTTCGCCTTCGTCTGCCTCGGTCCCTTCGTGTTCATCCTACCTTCCACGTTAGCAAGGTGAAGCCAGTGGTGAATAGTCCACTTGTCCCTCCAACTGTGCCCCCGCCGCCGCCCAGAATGATCGGGGGTGGCCCAGTGTACACTGTAAGGGAGATTCTGGATGTCCGACGCAGGGGTCGGGGGCGTCAGTTTCTGGTGGACTGGGAGGGGTATGGTCCTGAGGAGCGGGAGTGGATTCCACAGCGGTTCATCTTGGACAAATCTCTCCAAAAGGACTTCTACAAGTCTCGTGGTCCTGGACCGTCCAGTGCCGGTCTTTGAGGGGGGGGGGGGGTACTGTAATGTCTTGTGTTTTGCACTTCCTGTTTTATTTTGAAAACGAACTTTCCTCTTGTTTCATGTTTGTTACTTCCTGCCCTAGTGTGTTTCCCACAGCTGTGTATGTCTAATTGTCCCTCATTGTTTCCACCTGAGATCCCCTTCCTTCTGTGTTAAATAGTCCTTGTCTCCCCTTGTCCTGTGTCAGAGTGTTTTGGATTATGTTCATGATCTTTCCGTTGGATTAAACCTTTGTAAAGAACTCTGCATCTGAGTCCTACTTATTGTTGGTTCCTGACAGTTTACCACGAGTTGCAGTGTGTGTACGACACAGGGTGTCCTACTCATTGCAATGGCTCCAAATCTAGATAAGACAAAAACAATGACAAAAACCCTTTAATAATTTGATAGAAACACACTAAAATTTCCACCAACAATATAGGACGTTATGACCAGAGGTGTCAAGTAACGAAGTAAGACTACTTCGTTACCTTACTCAAGTAGAAAATCTCGTTATCTTTACTTTAACGAAGTAATTATTTTTTTGTCTACTTTTTACTTTTACTCACTACTTTTTTATGCAATTATCTGTACTTTTACTTCGTTAGTTTTATCAAAAGTAGTCGCTACTTTCTCCATTTTGTCACCGTTATAAAGCCGCGACTGTTTGTCGGATTTTTTTTTTTTTTTATGAACCCTGAATGCATCAAACAAAGGAACAGATGAATGATTGGCTGAAAGGTCCAGTCAATCATTACTTTGGGGCGAGTAGCCCCGCCCACAAACTTTTAAAGAGCAAGGATGTCAATTTCCGTGTTTGAGACTCGGGCTCGGAAATCAAAGTGTTTCTGATGCTGCAACACTGAACTTTGATTGAATTATCAGTTTTTTTTTTTTTAAAAAAAACAACAACAGCAAAGAAATGTTTTATTATTATTTTCAGTCTTAGGTTATTGTAAACGTCTTTGCTGAAAATGTTGTAGATGGTATTTTTATAAAAATAACTTTGATCTGTGACACACTATTTTATCTTTAGAAACAAAGCTAATTGAACTGATTAATCCATAAATAGTAGTGGATGAAGTATTTGTGCTTAAAAGCATCCAAAATGTTATTGATTAGTTTATAAAGACTGACTGAGGAGATTAAAACTACACATCGCTTAGATTTTGTATCATGAAGATGTTTGGGTTAACATTAAAAAAAAAAACCTTTTATGTACACATATATATGTAGATATGTATAAATATAAATTTATATTAACCGTCTCCTAAGTCCCGCCCCTACTGGTTTTTTAAAATCTTATTTCCCTGGTTATTTTTTCATTTTTACAGTTCTTAAAATTCTAGAAAAAGAATCCAAGGATTTTGCCTCCTGTGTGTTTCCTTCACTCCCACTGCCTTACGAGTGCATGTAAAGGGTGTTATTTTGTCAATGGGCGTGGTTTTACTGGGTGTACGATATTTTTTGTAAAATACGATAATTTTACGTCATTAGTACGATAATCCATCACCTCCCACCTGGCAACGCTGGTTCCATGCGCTGGTTCCATTATTAAGAAATAAATAATTCTGATTCATAAAGTTTCACCAAAACACTTTCATTTATTATCATATTTTCTGCTCCTTAAAGCATGTGATAATAGTTAAAAAATATGTTCATACGCTTTTGTTAACAATATTCCTTTTTTTCTGAAAATTACTTTTACTTTTTTTACTTTAAGTAGTTTTAAAATAGGTTACTTTTTACTTTTACTTAAGTAGAAAACTTGAGTTGATACTTCTACTTTTACTAAAGTAGTTTTTTAACTCGGTATTTATACTTCTACTTGAGTAGAAAATGTTGGTACTTTTGACACCTCTGGTTATGACTAACATGAACAATTGCTAAAAGTGACTATAACAAAGCATTTCATATTGTTACTGGCATATTAAAAATGTTAAGTAACAGCTGATCAAAAAAACGTTTGGTCTTCTGCAGTCACCTCGGAGTCTTCTTCAGAGTCACTTGACTCGACAGAGTCATCCTCGGATCTGGTGCGATCATCAGTTTCACGTATTTTGAATGCTGCAATCATGTTGCTTTCGTTATCAGTTATGACTGTCACAATTTTGTGCTGTGTTCCCCAGTGTTCTATGCATTGGTCAACACAAGTTTTTATACACTCTGCAGTGTGTGGGTGTGCAATCTGGTCAAGCCTCAACAATATGCGCCGTGCTTTCTGCTCCACAGTGCAAAAAAAGCATGCACTAATTGTCAGAAATGACGCTGTAAGTCCTTTTTTGGTCCATATATCCAGCCCAATTGTTACTTTGCGCGCTCTGGCAAGTTGCCCTTTGTACTTTAGTTTTTTGTCCTCATAAATTTTTTTAATTAAGTTTTTTTTTTTTTTTTGCTCTTTTGGGTATGACTAGCCTCTTATTGAAGGTCCCCATCATGTGAATAAAATCTTCATCCTCCACTGTGCAAGCAGGTAAATCCAAAGAGCAATCACCTGTTCTTTAGCATGTTGTTCCCCTGAGTCTGACTTATATTTGCATCCTGCGGCAAAGGCTGCTGTGATAGAGGTCTGTGCCCTGATATTTTCAAAATACTGGTCTGTGGGATCTGGATGAGAAAAAGCAAAGCAGATACAATTAGTCTACTGTACTTCTTTCTCTAGAAAAAGTACAAAGTACACCTATAAAAATGACAGGTGAATACAAAACAATTCAATGGGTATTTCACATATATAAAAACATACATACTTGTATACATGACTATTAATTTATGAACGAGACATACTGTTTTGGCAACATAGTGCAATGTCATGAAGAAAGAAAGGCTTTAACTATCAAACAAGCTAAATAAAAATACATTTCAATACCTAAGCACATTTAAAGATATATGATTAACATATAGTTTACATGCTGGCATTACGGAAACAGGCATAGCTGGTTGCTCCATTAATGTGTGTAAACCTGTGAGGTGCGGTAAGGTTCATGTCTGGGGAGGCACTGACTCCTCAAGAGTTACATTTATAATTGTAAGAACGGAAAAATACATCTTATTTCAGCATCCATCCAACAGCATCCAACTACTCATAATGCTTCATATCCAATCAGCATTTCTCTTTTAATTACATTCACAAACATAAACACAGGTTCAGGTCTGTCTTTTTTATATCTACGTATGGATAGAGTTTTAAGAAATTCATCAATACTGTAAACAAATTAAAATACAGAGGTTTCATTTTAAACAACAGTAAAAAAAATCTATTTTTTTTTCCAAATTTTAAATAGTGATGTTTTGGTAAATTTTAATAATGTTTGCCTTTTCAAATGATCAGAAAAAAGAAAAATTCTTCAAGGCCAAACAAAGTTCATACTGGGGATTTTCTGAATTCTGAATCAAATTCGGCTATTTTTACTCAATACAATGACTGAAATAAGTAGCCACACTACAAATGCATTTTTAACACATAACAGTGGAAAATATTGGACTCCTTTTTTTTCTTTATTTCTTTTTAGTCATGATGAGAGGAGAGGCACTGTCTCCCTGTCAATCGCACATATATTCAATGTTGTAAACATGGCTAAACATGTCAGTGCCTATGTTGCAAGAACTAAAAGTTGTGACGTTAATTTAAAAACACAAAAAACATGTATGACAAGCAATATTTCCTTCTACATGTCAGACAGTCCTGCTAACCAAGCTAACTAAGACGGAAGTTAGCAGCACCGATAAGCTAGCATTCGCTTGACGGGAATGCTGTTTGCGCAAAATATGTGGGAAACCTTAAACTTTCAGTGATGTTAATCACAAGCCAACTGTAGAATAAAAGGTTTGTTTCTCTTCTATTGCATTTTGGAAAGACTTATGACTTACCATAGCATGAATATCAGGGTGATGAGCTTTTAGATGCCGCCTGAGGTTTGTGGTGTTTTTTCCACTTACAGTATTTTCTGTCCACATTTACCTTTTTTTACACACAACAATGCATGAAGTTTTGTTCGCTGATTGGTCGTTTACAAAGAATGTTCATAGAACATCGTGTCGCCTCCGACCACCAATATCCTTTGTTCCTGCTGCCGCCATGGTGTGTGAATTTGTAGTAGCTGCAGGTGTGTTGTGCAGATCATGTGATCGTGCATTATAGGGTGAATGGGGGTGGGGAGGCTTGTGGATGGGGGCGTGAGAAGGGGTGGAGACGTGCCGCTGTGAGAGATGAAATGTAGCCGAAGAAATATGAAAGTTTGACGGCTATTTTGTTACGTTTTCGTCTCGTCAACAGAAATTTGCAAACTTCTTTGCAAATTTCTTGATTTCCGAACAAGCCTGCCAATAACACCAAAGAGAACGGCATCAAAAACAATACAACAAAGAAATCATTTCGTTGTCGTCATCGTTGACGAAAACAACACTGCGAACAGCGTGTGAAAAACTGATCTGATTGTGAATAACTCTCTGGCCGGGGTTTGTGTCAATAGGGTTCATGTCTTGGCCAGATTGTTTTGTCATAATGTGGAGCTAAGGCCAAAATATGCTCATGACACAACAGACAGGCTCAGATGAAGAAATCAAAAGCAGGTTTATTAGATGATAAAAAAGTTCAGAAAAAGAAGACAAAAACAGATTAATTAGGCAGGTTCTGATGTAGGAGCTGGAGCCAAAAACTGGATAACAGGTCAAGCATGGTAAACAAACGATCTGGCGAAGAGTGTGTGAAAAACTGATCCATTTATGCTGCAGAAGATGAGTAGTTGAGTTTCAGGTGTGACTTGTTGCAGCTCCCAGCTGGGTCGGCCCGACCCCCCCCCACACACACACAAACGCACGCACGCACGTACGCACGCATGCACGCACGGATGCACGCACGCATGCACGCACGCACACACGCACACAGACAAACAGGGACAAGAGAGAGGGGGGTAAGGGGTCAAGCAGGACAATGAGGGAACAGACTACTCACCTGACTCTTCATTAGCAACAACATGGAGACACATGGAGACCCTTTGTTAGAAACAACATGGAGACAGATGAAGACCGTTTCTAACACAACATGGAGACCCAGCAGTTCGAGAACCTTCAGAGAACGTTAGCCTGAAGTTCTCTAAAAGTTTGTTTTTAACTAACCAAAAACTAACGTTCCCGAAACGATAGTTGGTGTAAGACGGAGCCAGGTCATGTGGGGCTTCAAAGGTGATGAGAAGAATTTTAGGCGATGCGCTGAGTAATGGGGAGCGAGTGGAGGTTCTTGAGGACGGGGGTGATGTGCTCGTGGGTGTGGGTAAGGGGACAGGCAGCAGAGTTCTGAATGTATTGAAGTTTATGGAGTGTTTTGGAAGGTGTTCCATACAGAATGCTGTTGCAATAATCCAAGCGGGATGTAATGAAGGCGTGGATGTGTGTTTCAGCAGCTGAGAAAGACAGGGGTGTGTGGAGACGTGTGATGTTTTTGAGATGGCAGAAAGCAGACCGAGTTATTTGGTTAACATGGTGTTCAAAAGTGAGGTTGGTGTTAAAAAAGATTCCATGATTACGTATGATAGGTGAAGGCAAGAGAGTGATGTTAACTCCAACTCCACTGTTTTCTGGGCATTAAGCACCAATTTGTTGATGCTGCATCATGACACAAACCGGTCAACCTCGCTTCTGTAGGCAGACTCATCACCGTGAGAGATTTGCCCGATGAGGGTTGTGTCATCTGCAAATTTGATCAGTTTTACAGAGTCCTCTTTTTGTCTTTCTATTGATGTAAATGTGGTAAAAATAAGTTTTTCTGGATGAATTTGTAATTTTCAGAAATCATATTTTTCTGCAAAGACTATTACAATGCTAAACCTCATTCATATTTGTTGGAGTAGAGCAGGGAATTACAACAAAAATGAGGCAGCATTCTATTTCCTTCCAACCTGGATCTTGTCCTTCTCACTTATAGTAATTGAGAAGTTTATATACTATATATATATTTATAAATATTCTTGGGTTGCAAATTCATATACCAATACTAAATACCTCAAACATGATGTGTACCAATTAATCCATGTCTTATAATGTGAAAGCATTTTCCTATTATTTTGTTCAGAAACTTTCTCATTGTCATTCTCTGACATCACTCTGAACATGTTTTTTTTTTTAAGAAAAGAAACAAAATATTTTATTTATCTGGGTCAGTAGCCTTTCCATTAGACAAATGTGTCACCACTTGTTGGGCTTTATATTGAGTAGTGGTAAATGTTTCCCCCTTTGGAATTATCTTTGATTTGGCAAAAAAAAAACAAAAAAAAACAAACTTAAAAAACAGTTAAAAAAAATTAAGATCATTGATGTCTTCATAGCACTGTTACATTTTCGCTCCATAATGTCTGGTAGTCGTGAAGTAAATCTGTGATAAACAGTTGCATGAAGTAGCAAATAGACAATGAGCACAAAGTTTGTTCTTGATAAAAGAAACACATGTTTGATTTGGAAGCAGGAACATTTTGACATTGCTAAAATGGAACAAGAGCACTGACTCATACAGCTCACTTTTTCCTTTGATACAAATAGTAATGGCTTGACATAATGGTATCTTAAAGATACTGTATATATGTCAACAAAGTTATGCGTCCATCTTCAATAGAGGTCCACGAAACCAAAGGTGTCCAACTCCGTTCCTGGAGGGCAGTTGTCATAAATACAACTGCCCTGTTGTTGTTACATAACTATTGAACATCCCATCAGAAACCCACTCTCTATCACGCACACACACACAAAAATGATTACAACAAGGTACAACCTCATTTAATAAAAAAAACAAACAAAAAAGACTGCTCCTTTGTCATTTGCCTGCCATAAAATAGGCAGAGTGGCAAAAAAACGGTAGGTTGAGCTGCAGCGTAGCACAGTGATTTGATGGCTGAGCTTCACCAAATTTCAGTGGTGTGTTTCTTCACCAAATTTTCTGTGTGTTTCTGTTTCTATAAAGCTGATGCACATAAAGTGAAATCAACAGCCAACAAAAATTGGCACAATGACTCAATATCCTGGATCAGGTGTTTAAATGTAAGAACCTTCAAGAAAACCTTCATGGAAAACCTTCTGGACAAAGTACTCAATACTTTGGCTCGGTACTTTGTTGATGCACCTTTTGCAACAATTACAGCCTCAAGTGTTTTTGAATGAGATGTCACAAGCTTGGCACATCTGTCTTCGGGAAGTTTTGTCCATTCCTCACTGGGCTCACTCTAGCGTTGAAAAACCATTAGCCACTGTGGCTAATCCAGTTTAATTTTTATTAGCCACATCAATATTTTCTTTGGCCACAAATTCTTTTTCCGTTATGATATGCTCTGTGTCATAACGTGTTAGTTTGTGGTTAACAGTAAATGTACATACGCTTTCAACTTTGTTCTTAACGTACCTGGTATAATTAACTGCAGAACGTGTCATTTGATGAATATTAATAAAATTTGTGACAATCTGTGACAGTCCTGCCCCAAGTGGAGGAGTTTAAGTATCTCGGAGACTTGTTCACGAGGGGGAAGGATGGAGCGGGAGATCGACAGGCGGATCGGTGTGGCGTCAGGAATAACTAGGACTCCACATTGGTACATCGTGGTAAAGCGAGAGCTCAGCCGAAAAGCAAAGCTCTCGATTTACAAGTCGATCTACATTCCTACCCTCACCATGGTAACCAGGATCTACGTTTCTACCCACACCATGGTAACCAGAATCTACGTACCTACCCTCACCATGGTAATCAGGATTTACGTACCTACCCTCACCATGGTAACCAGGATCTACGTTACTACCATCACGTATGGTCACCAACTGTGGGTGGTGACCGAAAGAATGGGATCGCGGTTGCAAGCGGCCAAAATGAGCTTCCTCCGCAGGGTGGCTGGGCTCTCACTCAGAGATTGGGTGAGTAGCTCTGCCATCTGGGAGGAGCTCGGTGTCAAGCAGCTCCTCCTCTAGGTCGAGAGGAACCAGATGCGGTGGTTCAGGATACCCCCTCGAGCGCCTCGCTGGTGAGGTGCTTCGGGCACGTCCCACCGGGATGAGACCGACAGGAAGACCCCTGACCCGCTGGAGAGACTATGTCTCACAACTAGCTGGGGAACGACTCGGAATCCTTCTGGGTGAGGGTGTTGTCCCCACGACCTGGCCCCAGATGAGCGGAAGACAGAACCAAACGAACAATCTGTGACAGATTGTTTCCTAACTATACCCTCACAACACGTTTGTTGTTGTTACATAACTATTGAACATCCCATCAGAAACCCACTCTCTATCACACACACACACACACACACACACACACACACACACACACACACACACACACACACACACACACACACACACACACACACAAGCTCCTCTCTTCTCTCTCAAACACAGACAGACAGACAAGTTCCTCACTTTGTCTCAAACACACAGCTCTCTGTTCACTTTCTTTTTCTCTCTCACTCGCACGCACGCACGCACGCACGCACGCACACATAAATCACTCTCTCTCAAACACAGACAGACAAGCTTCTCACTTTGTCTCAAACACACAGACACATATTCCTCTCTCTTGTTCGCTTTCTTTTTCTCTCTCACACGCACGCACACATACACACATTTTATGCGCGCACGCAGCGCTTTGGGAGAGGGAAGGTCCGCAGCAGTATTAGGTGCTGCCTATTAATTAGAGTTAACAACTTGCTTCCACGTCACAGACTCCGAAAATCTCCAATAACGTTTGAAAAAGTCGCTAGATTGACACTAAAAAAAAAAAAAAAAAAACTCAAAAATTTTAGCGACTCCTGCGACTAGAGGGCCTGAATAATCACTAAATGTAGCGTCAAAGTCGCTCAGTTGACAATATGAACATTTTATTTCATGCACACCTGGCGGTCGATTTGAAATCAGTCTGCGGGCTGCCAGTAGACCACGATCGACTTGTTGAGCACCCTGGAAATAGAGTGCACACTTGAGGAGCTCTCCGTCAAGTTTCAGTAAAAAAAAAAAAAAAAAAAAGTCTTTGAACAACTTAGCCTGAACAGATCGTGAGTTATCGCGAACATAATTTGCCTTCTTTAAATTTTTCCCTCTTCTGATACATTTTCTTTGTTTGGATTTGAGTTGTTTGCGCGATAGGCAATATGGATTCCAACATCAATCACAGGCGAAATTACTATCTGTTGATTGTTGATTAATCTAAAAACAGATTTGCCACAAACTGGTAGAGTGGCTAATTCTGCAGAATTTTATTTAGCCACATTGAAATAAAATTTGTTTTTGCGAACGTGGCGAGCGGCTGGCGTGAGCCTTGCCTCTTTGCAGTACTTTTCAAGTTCTATCTGTTTGGATGGTGACTTTCATTGCACAGCCGTTTTTAGATCTCTTCAGAAATGGTCAATGGGATTTAGATCTGGGTTCTGGCTGGCTGGGCCACTCCAGGAATTGCCGCTCCATTGATATCTTGGTCTTGTGCTTTGGATCATTGTCCTCCTGAAACATGAACTGTCGTCCCAGTCTGAGGTGTAGAGCACTCTGAAGCAGGTTTTCATCCAGGATGTCTATGTACATTGCAGCATTCATCTTTCTTTCTATTTTGACAAGTCGGCATCCCCAAAGCATGATGCTGCCACCACCATACTTCATTGAATAGATTATTTTAGTCTGGAGATAAGCAGTGCCTATTTTGTCCAAACAAAACTACTGATATTCACTCCAAATAGTTACATTTTAGTTGCAGACAAAAAAAAAAGCCTGTGTTTCTTGTGGTCTGAGAGTCCTTTGAGTGTCTTTTGGTAAATTCCAGGTGGTCTGCTACCTGCCATTTCCTGAGGAATGGCTTCCATTAGATCACTCCACCGTACAGACCTTATTGGTGGATTGCTGCAGAGATGGTTGTCCTTCTGGAAAGTTCTCCTCTTCCCACAGAAGAACGCTGGAGCTCAGACAGAGTGACCTTTGGGTTATTGGTCTGACGCAGGTCCTTCTCCACAATCATTCCATTTAGATGGCCGGCCAGCTCAAGCAAGGGTGTTGGTCGTGCCAAACTTCTTCCACTCACAGCCGATGTAGGCGACTGTGCTCATTGAAATTTTCTGAAGCCATTACCAGCCTTGGGCCTTGAGACAATCTTGTCACAGAGGTCTACAGACAATTCTTTTGTCGTCATGCCTACTTTGAGCTCTGACATGTACTGTGAACATTGAAATGTATTTTTTGTGGCTTTCAAACCAAACTGAATTTACCGCAGGTAAACTCTAACTGAGCTGCTGAACCATCTCAAGAATAATCCGCAGAAATAGAATGTACCTCACCTCAATTTTGAGCTTCACGGCAAATGCTGTGAATACTTATGTAATTTTTTTTTTTTTTTAGATATTTTGATAAATTTGCCAAAAATTCAAAAATGATTTTTTCTCATTGTCATTTTGGGAAAGTTTAGGTAAAGTATTGAGGAAATAATTTGATTCATTTTAAAATAAGGCTGTAAAATAAAAATGTGGTCAAAATGAGTCAGTGTAAATACTTTCTGAAGGCACTGCAAAAAAAAAGTTCAATATGTCTTAGGCTAAAAGAAAGGACAGGAGTTCAGCAGTCAGCATTTTAAAATTTTTGTATCAGCTAGGAAAAACAGGATTTCTGTATTATGAATTATGTATCTATGTATCTGAATTACAAAAAAAACCCCTGACCTAAATAGTTGCCATTGATGTCATTTGAGCACTATCATTTAAGAAACAAAAGGTGAGGTGATCACCTTTAGCAGGGAGGCAGGATGGTCAGAGAAACTGAAAAAGCCGGGACGCCTAGTGCTAAACTTGTGTTTGTGTCAGACTGCATTTTGTGAGTAATTTTAAGTACGACATGTGCCCAGGGGGATATTTTTTAATAGCCACGTTTTACTGGAAAAGCTGATTCATGATGATTTAAACCTGGAGCCTGATTGGACAGTTGTGATGTTGCCTCTTTGCCTCCTGCAGTTTTAAAAAGTAATGAATGTGAGAAGAAGCAGCAGTTCGCCTGCAGCAAAGACATTGAACGTTCAGCTTCTTCATCAGATCTTCATCGCCGTCACGCTGCCACAATAATGGTGAGTTTAACACTAGAAAACCCAGGCTTTGGGGCTGCTTATGAATTTTGGAAGCTAGGTGGCTAACTCTGCTGGCCAAATTAACATTACTTCCTATGTAAAAATGGTCGCTACCCGTGGAATGTTCTAGGAGGGTTATGTTGAAGAGGGATTTGTTTAAGTATGGATTTTAGTGTTAGAAAGAAAAAGCTGTTGAGTCACTGGTAAGATTATTGGCAGATTTTTTCAGATATTTGCTCTTGAACTCTTCTATTTTTTAATAATTGCTCTCACTGTTGATTTCTTCAAACCAAGCTGCTTACCTACTGCAGATTCGGTCTTTCTAGCTTTTAGTGCAGGTCTGCAGTTTTGTTTCTGGTGTCATATGACAGCTCTTTGGTCTTGTCCAAAGTGAAGTTTGAAGTGTGACTATTTGAGATTGTGGACAGGTTTCTTTTATATACAGTAGAAAACAAGTTCAAACAGATTCCATTAATACAGGTAATTGTCATGATCCGCTCACCTGCCACCAGGGGGAGCCCCGGATAATCTTTCCTTACCCAGACTCCCACCTAGTTTAGAACACCTGTACCTCATTTAATTGATGCCTATTGAAAGGCATTCTACCCTTACTTCCTCGTCGGGTCATCACCAACGCTTCCAGCCAGGTCTTCCTGACCAAGTTTTTAATTCTTGAACTCTGAGTTATACATATTTTTAACTTTGATCAGAAGACATTCCTTTGTGTTAATCCTGTGCTTTTGCCTCAGAGCCTTTCCCAGACTTTGGATAATAAATCCTGTTTATGTTCTGCATTTGGGTCCTCCTCCTCCTTCCACATTTACATCATAACAGTAATACGTAGAGGACAGAGGAGACTCTTACAGAAAAAGTTACTGGTCTGTGTGAGCCAGAAATCTTGCTTGTTTGTTGTTGACCAAATACTTATTTTCCACCATGATTTGCAAATAAGTTCTTTAAAAATCTGCCAAGGTGATTTTCTGTATTTTTTTTTCTCATTTTGTCTCTAATACTTGAGGTTTGTCTATGATGGAAAATTACTGGCCTCTTTAATCTCTTCAAGTGGAATGATTACACTTTGCGTTGTGGAAGTGATACAATAACAGACTGCTTCCAAATTTTTTGGAAAGTCTTATTGTGACAAAGACATAGTGAAGATGAACCACAACAAAAAAAGCAGCATAATTGATCAGCACAAGTTTTAAACAGTACCCCATTAATGTTGTCAGGTCCTGGGCTCTTCATTTTTGTTCCCTTGAATATTTTTGCCACAGTGCTGTTGTCAACAATGATAGATGGAGCTGCTCGTACAGAAGCCCTGGTTTCATTCATTTGGTCATAATTTGACAAATTAAACCTGGAGTAGCAAGTTATTGCTCTTTGGTGCAGGCTCAATTGTTCTCAGCCTCAGATGTACCTCAATTGTTCCTTTTAATTTCAGACCTAATTTCTTTTCTCAAAACTCTTTCTGCATTAGTTTCACCACCATTAAAAGCAAGGTATCATTTTAGCAACAGTTCTTTAACATCCCTACTAAACCATGGATTGTTGTTTGGTTACACTTTAATTTTCTTTTTGAAAATAACAAAATTTTCACAAAAGTTGATGTAGCAACAAACTTTGTCTGTAAGCTCATCAATGTTTTGGCAAGAGTCTTGAAATACTGACCAGTCAGTACACTCAAAGCAACCTTGTAAAGCAAAAATATTTTCCTCAGTCCACCTTTACCTGCTTTTTGACAGGTTTTTTTTTTTTTTTACTTCTAAGCACTGAAGTGCAAGTAGGCGGAAGATGGGCTGTATTGTGGTCAGAGGCACCTAACAAAGGACTTGCCTTGGCCCTGTAGGGACCTAAAAACATTTTAGACGAGCTGCATTTCAATTTCATGCTGCAAAAGTCTGGAACAAACTTCCTGAGGCCGTGAGACAGCCCCCTACTGTGATGATGTTTAAATATATGCTGAAAACAGTTCTGCTTAACTGTGCATTTGATTAATTACTCTTTTTTATCTATTTTATTTACTTAATTATGTTTTTAAGAAAATATTTGATATAGAATCAAATCTTTTTTTTAAAAAAATAAAGAAATAATTTGGGATTTTGGGATTTTAATGTATTTTTCTGTCTGGTGAAACACTTTGGATTACATTTTGCATGAATTGTGTTATACAAATAAACTTGCCTTGCATAGGAAACTTTAACTTGACCTTATAAAGCACATTGCAGACTCTCCTACATGGACATGATGTAAACTCATTTAATCTTTCAGGTGCCATCAGTCCTTTTTCTTCTCCTTCTCATGTTCCCTCTGAGGATCTCCTACAAGGCATCAGACTGTCTAGTCATTAAAAATAAAGAGAAGATTACGAGTAGTGGGCTGCAGGTTATCAATCCTATTAACTGCAAATCTTCCATCGCGGTAATCCACACCTGTCTGGTGTTCCTGATGATATTATGTCAAGGGGATTCGAAGTGTTAAAATGTGTGTTTTATCTCCAGGTTTACTGTGACATGATGACAAAGGATGGACCCTGGACGGTGAGGCTGATGTCTGTGGAACCTCGGTTCCATTTATATTTCCCCTCTCATTGTGAAAGTAGCGGGAGAATAAACTTGTGGCTCAGTCCTAGGAGCAGAACCAGAACTTTTTACTCCTTTGTCCTGGAACTATGACAATGTTTCGTTAAACTGTTCAATATCTTAAATTTGTGTTTTCAGGTGATCATGAGGAGGATGGATGGCTCAGTGAATTTTTATAGACCCTGGAGTCACTACAAGTATGGTTTTGGGAATGCTTCTAGCGAGTACTGGCTGGGTGAGCCATGTCCTCTCATGGAAAGATTAAGATACTTTATTCTTATCATAAACAAATACAACAACATGTAATTGATCTCCCAGGTTTAGTAAGGAGCAGATTGTGTGGGATCCAATGGACCTGCAGCATTTCCTCCAGGACAGAAGTGTGAAAGATGCTTTACAGGGTGGTCCCTTGACGATCCCAGTGTGGCAGCTATGAAAAGAAGGAGAATGTTAAACTCTGTTGTTTTCTTTGTGATTGTGTGCAGGTTTAGAGAATATGTATCACCTCACAAAGGGGGGGAATTACAAACTGCAGATACATATTTTGGACTTTGAAAGCCGTTCCATAAGTTTCGGGTATTCGACATTCAACGTTGGTCCTGAGTCTGACGGGTACCGTTTGGCTGTGGGTGGATTTAGCACAGTACAATTACCAAGTAAGGAATGTCACTTCCATTCTCAACCTTCCCTTTTCTTCAGACTGTCTGTGGTTTGAGTAGTAGGACTTATATTTTCTATCCACCTCCCGCCTCTTCAACCTTTAAAGCCCACAGAGACATTTTGATCCATTTTCATCCATCTGGGGCTGGGTCACGGTGGCAACAGCCTCAGACGGGAAGCCCAGGCTTCTCTCACCAACCACCAACCTTCATCCACCAACTCACCCAGAAGGATCCTGAGACATTCCTCGGCCAGCTGTGAGACATAGTCTCTCGAGCGGTCCGGGATCTGGCTTTAAGTCTCTTTCCGGTGGGATGTGCCCGAAACACTTAAGCTTGGGAGACATCTGACCAGATGCGCAATCCACGCTGTCATACTTCTCTCAACCTGGAGAAGCAGCGCCTCTACTCAGAGCTCCTTCCGGATGGCAGATATCCTCACCCAATCTCTGAGTGAGAGCCCAGCCAACCTGTGGAGGAAGCTCATTTTCGTTGCTTGTATTCACAATCTTGTTTTAATATTTTTAATGAGGATAACATGCAAACATGACAGAAGGGGGAGGAATAAGTAACTAAACCATCACATTAAATATCTGGTTGACCCCCCTTCGGTAGCAATAACGTCAATCAGACACTTCCTGTAGTTGCAGATCAGTCTGGCACATTGATCAGGATCAATCTTGAGCCATTCCTGTTTACAAAACTGCTGCAGTTCATTCAGATTCCTGGGATGACTAGCATAAATTACTATCTTGAGTTAACGCCACAGCATCTCAATGGGGTTCAAGTCAGGACTTTGACTTGACCACTCTGCAACGTTTATTTTTTTTCTCTGAAACCATTCTGAAGTTGATTTACTTCTGTGCTATGGGTTGTTGTCCGGTTGCAGCATCCATCCTCTTTTTAGCTTCAGTTGTCTGACAGATGACCTCAGCTTTTACTGCAAAGCATTCTAATAAACTTTGGAATTCATTTTCCCTGTAATGATTGAAAGTTGTCCAGGCTGTGATGCAGCAAAACAACCCCAAACGATGAAGCTCCCTCAATCATGCTTCACTGTGGGGATGAGATGTTAATGTTGGTGAGCTGTTCTTTTTTTTTTCTCCACACATGACATTGTGTGTTTCTCCCAAACATTTCAACTTTTGTTTAATTGGTCCACAAAATATTTTGCCAGAAATTCTGTGGAGTGTTCAAGAGCCTTATTTGCAAACATTAAATGTGCAGCAATGTTTTTTTTTTTTTTAGACAGTAGTGGGTCCTTCTGTGGAGTCCTTCCATGAACACCGTTCTAGGCTAGTGTTATACATTTAGTTCATGTATGCACAGAGATTTTAGACTGCGCTGTTTATTTTTTTCAGTCTTTAGCAGACATTCCAGGATTCTTGTTTTACATCTCTGAGTGGTCTGTGCTGAACTCTTGCTGTCAATTTTGGTGGATGGCCAATCCTTGGGAGAGAAGCAACAGTACCAAACTCTCTTCATTTGTAGATTTTTTTCTCTAGCTGTGGATTGATCCAGACATCCAAATTTTAGAGATGGTCTTGTAACCTTTCCCAGCTACATACAAATCAACAAGTCTTGATTGCAAGTCTTCAGAGAGCTCTTTTGAGTGAGCCATGGTCCACAATAGGCAATGTTTTTCATCAAGACACAATTCTTACCAGGTCTGTGTTTTACACACTTTTTTTCTTTTTTCTGTTCTGGGTCTTGAGGGAAGCGGACGCTTTTTCTGTCTCTCCTCCTCTTCTCCCAGCTTTGTTTTGTCTACTGCAAAGCCTCGCTCTGTGTGCAGCCTCCCTCTTCAAAAATCTATCAGCATGGAACTGGTCAGATGGGCTTTCATCGCTATTGATAACATTTTTTCGACCCGGAGGATGGCTAAGGGTAGCCTTCATGTCCTGGCGGTACATTTTTGGCTGGCTACGTGATGGACCCCTGGAATAAGTGAAAAGTGATGTACAGTACATCGAGGATGTGGAAGACATCTACACGTTTGGACTAGTGACCATCGGGTTTCTACTGATTGGGTGGATACTGGATGTCAGAAAGTTCAGCAGCTGTAGCCAATGGTTGACCAGCTGCTCTACCTGCTTGGTGGAATGTTTCGGGCAGCCTGGACTCAGGCTCTCGCCGGGGTGACCGGCAGGCTGAACACTCACTTGGGGGACATTAAGGCTCTGGGAGCAGTCTCGCTGAGGTCCACAAACTGATCCGTAAACATGGGACCATCTTGGAGAGGATGGCTGCTCGACTGGATGGGAAATAAAATCAAAGTGACCCCCGTATTTAATCTGTTTTAGAGTTGCCATTGAGAGTACTCTGACTGACTGAAGGCATGAGAAACTCTTTGCCTAAATCTAAAACAATCTGATAATTTAGTCTGACTCCCTGTGACTGGCCTTGGACAAGGCTGGTTTTCCTCACATCCCCTCGGTGGCTTCACATGTAGCGACTGCTCCCCCCCCGGACCCCCACCCCCCCCGCCCGCCCCCCACATCCCAATCACCTTCTGCCAGCCCCTCCCCCAACTCAACGCTTTCTTTCAGCATGTTTATGTTTTTGTCCATAAATGTTTTGCTAAGTAACTGGTGTGTGTGTGTTTTTTTTTTTTTTTTTTTTACTTGTCCAGCTGCATCGACCTGTGGCGGTGAAGTCGGGCGACTTATTTTTTTTTGAACACCAAACAAACCCTTCTTCCCTTTTTGCATCTCCATCACTTTTACAATTGTTCTGCTGCATTCTCAACTCTGTAGCTTGTGTTAAATTGTTTGTGTGATCCGATCTTCAGTTGAAAGTCTTGGAAACAAATAATTTCCTTCAGGGATTAATAAAGTATTTCTGATTCTGATAAAGGGCAGGACAGGCTTGAGCTACTCCTCAGTGATTGGACACACCCATGACTTAAACTGTTTGGTAAAAATTGGTACACCCTCCTTTTGGCAGAGGGTTCAGTTAATTATTCCTCCCCCTTTTGTCATTGTTTGCATGTTATCCTCATCAAAAATATGGAAACCTATAAATGTTTGGGTGGTTTTAGTTAAAGCAGACACTGTTTTTTTCATCTGTATGATTTTCACAAAGATTGGATTATATTTGATGGTGATTTTATGCAGAAAAGTGAGAAATTTCAAAAGGTACAAATACTTTTTTAGGCAACTTGTAAATCGAGAGCTTTGCTTTTCGACTCAGCTCTTTCTTCACCGCGATGGATCGATACAGCATTCTAGTTATTGCTGACGCTATACTGATCTATATGTTGATCTCCCACTTCATCCCCCCGCACCCCTACCAAACTCTGAGTTACTTAAACTCCTCCACTTGGGGCACGACCCTGTCCCTGACCTGTAGGTGGCATTCCACACTTTTCCGGGCGAGGACCATGGTCTCGGATTTGGAGGCGGTGATTCACACTTAGCAGCAAAATCAGTCCAGTGAGAGCTGGAGATCATGGTCTGATGAAGCCAACAGGACCACATCATCCGCAAAAAGCAGACATCCAATCCAAAGATCACCAAACCGAATCCCTCCAATGCCTGAGCTGCGCCTAGATATTCTGTCTATGAAGGTGATGAACAGAATCGGTGACAAAGGGCAGCCTTGGCGGAGTAAAGCTCTCACTGGAGATGGAATCGACATACTGCCGGCTACATGAACCAAGCTCTGGCATCGGTCGTATCGAGACCAGACAGCCCGTGCCTAGGACTCTGAACTCCGTACTCCCAGAGCACCTCTCACAGGAGTCATCAGATCCACAAAGCACATGTAGATTAGTTGGGCAAAATCCCATGACCCCTCCAGGATCCTGAAGAGAGTATAGAGCTGGTCAGTAGTTCCATGTCTGGGGCGGAAACCACACTGCTCCTCTTCAATTTGAGACGCGACAATCTGACGGACCCTCTTCTCCGGTACCCCTGAATAGACCTTCCCAGGGAGGCTGAGGAGTGTGATCCCTCTGCAGTTGGAGCACACCCTCTGATCCCCCTTCTTTGGTGGGACCACCACCCCAGTCTACCAATCCAGAGGCACTGTCCCCGATGTCCATAAAATGGTGCAAAGGCATGACAGCCAAAACAGCCCAACACCATCCTGAGCCCTTAGAAGCTCCGGGCAGTTCTCATCCACCCCAGGAGCCTGGTCATCACAGAGCTTTTTGACCACCTTCGGAACCTCGGCACCAGAAATAAGAGGACCCATATTGAATTCCAAAGACCCTGCCTCCTCATTGGAAGACTCGTCGGTGAAATTAAAACATTCAGACCTAAAAATGCTTTTCAACTTCCAGACTTATGCTATCACTACACGGAAAAATAATGCAGGCTCAGTGTTAACTTAAATCAAAGCAAAAGAGAAAAACTAAATAATCCATATTTGGTTTTGCTGGAAGAATGTTTATAGTTATTGCACTTTGGGAGAAATAATTCAAGAAAAACTTTCAATAATTTTCCTAAAACCTTTTTTGTAGTTTCTTCATTTACTGTTTTTGTCTTAAAAAAAAAAAAAAATCACAGGTTTTATGGGAAACTATGCAGCTTTTATTTATTTATTTTTTAAAATTTTTTTATTGAGTAAAAAAACACAATACAAAAAGACAACATTAAAAAATCTTAAACATGAAAGTTATTTCCAATGTTTGTGGTGGGAAGTTCTGTTACGAATGGACCAGAGCCTCCTGCCTGAGGGAAGTGACTCAAAAAGTCCACATCTAGGGTGGGAAGGGTCAGATCTGCACGCCCCGAGTCCTGGAGACGTAAAGGTTGTGGAGATAAGGAAGGCTGCAGCTGATCATCTTCCTTGCAGAGCGCACAATGCGCTGCCGTCTGTGTTTGTCCCTAGCTGTGGCTCCAGTGTACTACACGGTGATGGAGCAGGTGAGGATGTACTCGATGATGGCTGTGTAAAACTGCACCATCATCTGGACCGGCAGCTTGGCTTTTTTCAGCTGCCGTAGAAAATACATCCTCTACTACTTTTTGATCAGGAAGCTGATGGACGGCCCCCACTTAAGGTCCTGTGTGATGCGTGTTGTTTTAGTCAACGATGACGACAACAAAAAGATTTTGTTGACGAAGCATTCACACTTAGCAGCAAAATCAGTCCAGTGAGAGCTGGAGATCATGGTCTGATGAAGCCAACAGGACAACATCATCCGCAAAAAGCAGACATCCGATCCAAAGATCACCAAACCGAATCCCTCCAATGTCTGGGCTGCGCCTAGATATTCTGTCTATGAAGGTGGTGAACAGAATCGGTGACAAAGGGCAGCCTTGGCGGAGTAAAGCTCTCACTGGAGATGTGTGATGCAGTGTTGTTTTAGTCAACGATGATGACAACAAAAAGATTTTGTTGACGAAGCTTCACACCTAGCAGCAAAATCAGTCCAGTGAGAGCTGGAGATCATGGTCTGATGAAGCCAACAGGACCACATCATCCGCAAAAAGCATTTGTTGACGAAGCATTTTTTTCATGACAATGACGAAACGATAATGAAATAAATGCGACATTTTGGTGGCAAAAATGTGACGAGATGTTTGCAAGTTTCTGTTGACGAGACAAAAATGTAACAAAATAGGCATCAGACTTTCACATTTCTGTCTGTGAAAAGAAAAAGCACAGCGGCTACATTCTGTCTCTCACAGCAGTACGCCCCCCACAATGCAGCACATTCACACCGTCTACACAACGCACCTGCAGCCACGAGAAAGTGACACACCGTCGCGGCAACAGCAACAAAGAGGCTTGGTGGTCAGAAACTAGAAGTTTTCCACATATTTTGTGCAAATGGCATAGTGACTTCAAGCTAATGCTAGCTTGTCGGCGCTGCTAACTTCCTTAGTTAGCTTGGTTGCGCTAACAACTGATTTAAGGACACATTCCAATGTTTACTTTGTTTACAGAGGTGTCATTTTTAAATATGCATAAGTTACAACGTTTCTCACTCACAGAAGAATTTGTATTTATTTGACGTTGTTTTACAATGTTTGCTATTTTGCGCAAGTTTAAGCTCAGCAGAGCTTTTTTGTTTTTACCTGCATCCTTCTCAGTAATAAAGCCACGATTGTTAAAGTAAGTTTTTTTTTTGTTTTTTTTAAACTAAAACTAGACTAAAAACGTTCTTAGTCTTCCCCGACTAAAACTAGAGGAAAACTCTTTTGGGTTTTCATTGACTAAAACTAAAATATAAAGAGATGGCGAAAATGTGCTCTAAAACTTAATTTAATTTTTGTTCCAAAGACGAAGACTAAAACAAAAACTTAGATGGCTGCCAAAAACAACAATGGTGTGATGGTGGTGCCGAGGAAGTGGAAAGACTGTACAGTGGTGATGGGGGAGTCTGTCAGGGCAAGGGGGGACAAATGGGCTGTGACTTTCCTGAAGTCCTCGATCATCTCCACTGTCTTCTGAGCGTTGAGCTCCAGGTTGCACCAGGACACCAGCCAGTCTACCTCTATCCTGTAGGCAGACTCATCACCATCAAAAATGAACCCAATAAGGGTGGTGTTGTCCACAAGTTCTTACAGTATGTCTTGCTGAATAAAAAGTGTATTGTTTGCATGTAGGGTTGTGAGCATGGTAAAGGTCAGTTAGGCTAAGCGCTGACAGACAGTTCTAAAAGTCTTTTAGTGCTTGCAGTTGTGTGGCCGTGGAATGAGTTGGTTTTTCTGAAGCTACATTTGCATGACAGTTTGTATCATCACCAAGAACTATGGCAAAATCCTGGAGATTCAGTAAAATTGATGTTAATCAAGGAAAGAAATCTGACTTGTATTGTGACGGGGCATTTACTGAAACTTCTTCTTCTGGCATTTCCCTTTAGGGGTCGCCACAGCAAGTCAGTTTCTTCCATCTAACCCTATCTGCTGTATCCTCTTGGGTCACAACAACTATCCTCATGTCTTCCTTCACTGCGTCCATGAACCTCCTCTTTGGTTTTCCTCTATCCCTCTTTCCTGGTGGTTCCAAACCCAGCATCCTACTTCCTATGTACTCTGTCTCTCTCCTCTGCACATGTCCAAACCATTTCAGTCTTGCCTCTCGAACTTTATCCCCAAAACCTCTAACATGTGCTGTTCCCCTGATGTACTCATTTCTAATCCTGTCCATCCTGGTCACTCCCAGAGAGATCCTCAGCATCTTCATCTCTGCTACCTCCATCTCTGCTTCCTGTCTTTTCTTCAGTGCTACTGTTTCTAGACCAATCAGCATGGCCGGTCTCACAGCGGTTTTGTACACTTTCCCTTTCATTCTAGCTGAATCTCTTCTGTCGCACATCACACCTGATACTTTCCTCCACCCCTTCTAGCCTGCCTACACACGCTTCTTCACTTCTTTTCCACACTCTCCATTGCTCTGGACTGTTGATCCTAGATACTTAAAATCTTCCACCTTCTTTATCTCTTCTCCCTGTAACCTCACTGTTCCATTTGGATCCCTCTCATTCACACGTGTACTCTGTTTTACTCTGACTAATCTTCATTCCTCTTCTTTCTAGTGCAAACCTCCACCTCTCCAGCTTTTCCTCCACCTCTTCCCTCCTCTCACTACAGATCACAATGTCATCTGCAAACATTATTGTCCATGGGGATTCTTGTCTGACCTCGTCTGTCAGCCTGTCCATCACCATAGCAAACAGCAAAGGGCTCAGAGCAGATCCTTGGTGCAGTCCCACCCCCACACCGAACTCCTCTGTCTCACCTACAGCACACCTCACCACTGTCTTACGGCCCTCTTACATGTCCTGAACCACTCTAACATACTTCTCCGTCACACCATACTTCCTCTACAATACCATAGTTCTTCTCTAGGTACCCTGTCATACGCTTGCAGCTCCCTCTGGCCTTCTCTGTACTTCTCTATCAGCATCCTCAAGGCAAATACTGCATCTGTAGTGCTCTTTTTAGGCATAAACATGACACAGGTGCAAACAAGGTGCATTTTTGTCCCGGTGCATTTTTGCATTTTTGTCCCGATACAAAATACGCCCATCCTCACTTCCCCAATGTTCGAGAATAGGGATTTTGAAGCCACGTTTGAGTAGAACTAATGAATCACTGGTTTTAGTGTCCAATGAAGCAGATGCAGCAACATAATAATGTTTGTTTGAAAAACAGTAAATATCATCGTTTTTATCCAAGAATTCCACTTAAAATCTGTTATCAACTTTTTGTCTATGTATGAGGTCTGAACATGCAGTATGTTTGTATTGGCCGTTCAGCACGTTTACATTCCAGCTGATCACATTTATATTTCTCATGTTAAATGATGGTTAATTTAATTTAATTTATTTAACCTTTATTTATCCAGGATAAAAAAAGTAATTGAGATTAAAAATCTCTTTTTCAAGAGTATCCTGGGCAAGAGGCAAAAGATGTAAACAACATTAACACATGAAAAACACATACATCACTTATAGCCACAAAATAAAATATCAGACCTTGTTAAAACATTTGCAAACTGAAAGTGTGTTTTCAGAAAAAAAAAAACTGCTCGTAGGACCACCACTCCACTCTTTCCTCTAACTCACCCTCCATGCTGCCCTTTTATGAAGTCCCTCGCCCTTAGTGGGACATAATAAAGTCATTGAAATGAGGAGGTCGTAGTCACAAGAGCCTGCCTCAAGGTGGAGAACTACGTTGCTGTCTGGCAGTCTGGTGTCCAAAACCTCTTTCTGGAGCCTGTTTTCCCAGGAACCATGACAACCGCTAATGATCAGAGGCTGTCAAAAGGTTCAATAATTTCTGCCTCCAGGATGGAGCGCATCTCCTCATCAGCAGCCTCCTGTAGTCTCATGGGTAGCCAATGACAACGCACCTTTTTTTTTGGTGACGCATCGCCTGTATCAACGTAGTGCTTAACCAGGTGAGCAAGACCCAACTTGTTGTCATTGAGGGCAAACCTGTCCTTGAACTTGTCCAGGACCTGTGGATTGTCCTGGACAACAGGACCATCAATGGATGGTCATTCAGACCCTCACAGTTTTTTTTCCCCCCATATGGCCGGAATTGCTTCCCTCAGAATCTCTTCAAAACGTTCTTCTACACAACAGAATAAATCAGTCTGATAATCAGTTTTTGTGCAAACACTTTGTCTAAAGTCTGACATTCTTTCTTCGGTCTTTCTTTCCTAGGCAAAATTACCGCATCAGTAAAAGCATTAATTGGAGACTCTCTGGCTTATCACAATGGAAAAAAATTCTCCACCTTTGACAATGACCAGGATGAATCTATTGATAACTGTGCCAAAAAATTCATGGGAGGCTTCTGGTATAACAATTGTCACCGTACTAATCCCACCGGCTTGTATGGCAGGGGAAACAATCAAATTCTCAACAATTTTGGAGTGGAATGGGTAGACTGGAAAGGCGAAAACTACTCTGTGAAAGAATACACCATGATGATCACACCGAAATATTAACATCACATAGTTTCTTTGTTTTACTCTAAAATCATGTGTAATGTGCTGTTTTCTTTGTGGGACTTAAAGGGCAGTCTACTTTTCCTTTGACTTACATTTGACCATGTTAATACAACCTGAAGCATCATAAAATTATTGGATTACATTAATTACTCTTTATCTGTTTTAATTATTTTCTTTTTTAAACATTTTGATTCTATGTTTTGTGATTTTAATGCATTTTGAATGACGTTTTGTATGAATTGTGCTGTACAAATAAACTTTCCTAGCAAAATCCTCTGCAAGAACATTTAGCTCATAATCTATCCTGTATGATGTTGTCGAACAGGCGTGGCCTGTTTCTATGATGGAATGCCTGGATGCTATTTCTTATTCTTTATATTATTATTTTGCCTAGATATTAGAACTCTTATGTATTGTTTAGTTATTATGCTTTACTTATATATGAATGACTTTGTGTTTCTTTCATGCTTTTATTTTGATTTATTCTTCATGTTGGAATGTTCTTTGTAAGATATCAAATGGTTTTTGGGTGATCATTTCAAGAAACCAAATATCTTTGTGTTACTGGGGAAGCCACCCTGTGCTCTAAGGGAGGGGTTGAGCTGACAGCTTCCAAAATGTGAGGTTAAGTTGAGGTCAATGGTCAGTTTATTCCTTGGGTCAACAGTTGTCGCTAAGGTCAGAAATTGTCAGTGAGAGAGGAAAATTAGAGCTAGAAGCACCTGCCTCTGGTATGTGACGCCACACTTTGTATAAAAACTCTGATGTGACGCGACGGAACTCGGCTTAAAAACTCAAGAGTCCGTGCGCGAGGGAGTAGGTTAGGGAGAGGCAACCTCGACAGATCGGCTTAGGATCGGAGGCTTAGATATTAGGGTCTGGTTAGGACTTAGTTAGTTTTTAGAATAGTATAGACCACCATGGGCACAGGGTGGCAATTCTTTTAGAATAATTTGTTAAGATTGTAACTTGTTGAATTTGAATAAAGTTTTTGTGTGTGTAATAACATCTGTGTCAAGGCGTTTTCCTTGTCCAGTAATTTCTTATCCCCCGGACCCAATAAAGGTGCTGAGCAACTATTCTGGCGCATGGTTGAATCAGCTCTGCAGGATCGAGGGTGCTTTGGTCTGATTCAAGGTAAGCTTCTGAATTTTAGAAATAAAATCAGAATAAAACTTATTTAAATGCTAAAACACGAGTAACGAGTGATTGATCTCCAGGTCGATTTGTTAATTTCGAGTTATAGACCTGCTCTGCAGCTTTTGTTCCTGGTAAAAGGTATGCAGAGAAATTAATAAAGAAATACATTTTTTAATAGAACGGGTAGTGAGGTTTTAGGCAAGAACCGCACGTGCTCAGTTCGTCAATGTCATGCGTAGCTGAGTAACCTTCTAAATATAAGACAATATGACAAATATGAGACATGTTGAAGACTAATGCACATGTTACTGATGCATGATGTCAGACTCCCTGATTGGGTCAGAGTCTGATGGATGGAGATGCTGACGATGTTAAAAAGAAATTATTCTTCCACCACGCCTTCTCTCATTTTCTAACTAAAGATCTGCAAACACACTCAGCTTTTTGTTTGTTGAGGATTTTTTGTAAAGTTTGTGTCTTCAATAAAATCTTTTGAAAGATGGCTGACCAGGTCTCTCTTAAAATTAATTATAGCGTTTTGACTCTAAGTGTTGAGAAAGCATCAAACTGAACTAAACTGGAGTTAATCATAATAAAAACTAGATAAATAGTCAGAGAGCACAGACCTTGCTCTTTTTCCTTCTAGCCAATGGATGCAGATTAAAAACCATATGTTAAGGTTTCCATAGAGTTCCATTTTCTTCCGCTCTACCTCTTAAAGACAAGACTTGAGACTTTAAAAACTGTACTGGAAACAAAACTTACATCAAAACCTTTGTTAAAAGGTAGAGTAAGAATACAATTCATCAAGAATACAATCATCAGGTGGGAATTTCAAAAAGGCTTGTACAAATTTTCTAGAAAAAATCAAGCCTACTTATTTGAATCGGTTTACCATCTACTTCCTTTAAAGAAAGCGAACACTTTGGGGCCACTGCACCCCGGCAAAACCTGCTGACACGGTGGAGGCCCCACAGCTCACAAAAAGGTGAAAAAAGGAAAAAAAGATGTAAAAACCACAATAAAAATGCCAAAAACATCACTTACCTTTTAAAAAAAAAATCTGTGAAATAAAAGCACAAAACAAAACAACAGAAAGCAAAAAACAACCAATCAAATTTGTGTAGATAAAAAAAATACTCTCTTCCTAAGGGCGTCTATTTGAGAACCACAAATGAACCAAATCACCTCCCAAGGAGTTTCTCCTGATCTTGAGCCAAAAGGCTGAGAAGCGAGGGTTAGAAGAACAACGATGCAGATTTTTTTTTCTCTTGAACATGTTTATTGGTTCTTTTAACAACATAAATAGCATCACCTTTAAAAACATTACTCTTGTACTAACATCTGTGTATCTTTGTCCTTGTGGAGCAGCGTCACTATCCCTACTCTAAATCTTGCTGGCAGTCTGTTCAAGGTCTCAAATTCTTTAAAAACAGCAAGTAGGTCAGGTGCTGAAATGTCCCAGACGGTCAGGTAAAATTCTAAGGGAAGTCCGTCCTGTCCAGGGGACTTCCCTTTTTTAAAAGATAAAAGACACTTGTTCAGCTCTAAAACAGTAAAATCTTGGGTTAAAAGCATACTTTTTGGTTGATAAAATCCAAGATTTTGGTTATGATTGTCTCGTCTACTGTTTTTTCTTTATATAAGTCGTCATAGAAGAGTTCAACAGTTTTTAAAATGTCTTCAGTCTTTTCAGCTAAAATTCCGTCCTCCTTTCTTAAACATATAAAACCCCTTGCTTAAAATTTTCTTAAAAAAGTACCTTGAACATTTTTCTCCTTCTTCTAAGTCTCTTTCTTTACTTCGTAAAATAATTTCTTTGCTTTGGATTTCTGCCAGTTTTAGCATTTCTTTTTTTACTTCTTTAATTTCGTTATTAAAATCATGTTCGTATTCATTTAATTTAAAATGTCGTAAGCGTTTTTGCAGCCCCATCTTGCGTCGTTGTTCTAAAACCTTTTTCTTCCTACCTGTCCTCTTAAAAAAGGTCTGAGTCCGTCCCTTCACCGTCTCCCACCACTGTGAGCGTGTATGGTATAGGTCCTGGAGGGTCTGCCAATCCTGATGACGCTCCCTGTACTGGTGGACGATGTTCTGGTCTTCCAGCACGGAGCAGTTCAGTTTCCACAGACCCCCACCATGAGTCACACCTGAAGAAAGTGACAGGGTGCAAGACAGCATGAGGTGATCAGAGAAGAAAGCAGGGGTTAGTCTAGCATCAGTTGGCGAGCAGTCCCGTCTAAAAAGATAGTCTATTCGAGAGGCTCTGGTGCTGTCATCACTGAACCAGGTGAAGCCCTCCTCTCTGGGATGCATGGTTTTAAAACAGTCGGTCAGTTTAAAATCCCTCACCCTGCCCTGCAGTAAAACCGATGTATTATCGACTCTAAAAGCATTCCTCGCTCTTCTTTTATCCTTTCTTGATAAAATACAATTAAAATCACCTCCTAAAATCAATAGGGTTTGACCCAGCATGTGGGGCCGCAGGCTTTCTAAAAGGTCGTACCACTCGTGTTTATCGTTAAAACCATAAATATTTAAAAGTTTAAAATCCTGTCCCATAAAAGTCAGATGTGTTAAAAGTGCCCGCCCCTCCTTCACCACAGTGCTGCCCTTCACCAAAATCTGGGAATTCTTGATTAAAATGGCTACTCCATCGTTTTTATTTCCATTGGAGCCACTCCACAGTAAGGTGGGGGCCACTTTTTCTCCCACTGGGTATAAATTTTTAAAAAGGGTAAACCACACTCCTGTAATAAAAACACATCCGACTTAAAAAGACAGTAAAATACTAAAAGCACTCTGGGCTCTAACTGTCGACTTCACACTTTTGACATTGATGGTCGAGAAGGTAAGAGCCATGAGTATGGTTAAAAAAAGGTACGGCATTCAAAAGATGCTCACAACTTTAAAAATGAATACAAACCTGGTTCACACGAGAGAGGGCGAATTGTGTAAATGGAGCTCTTCCTCCGTCTCATGGGGTGGAGGTGGTTGAGCTCCATTGTCCTTGTGGACTCGGTGGGTCGACCTTGGAGGGCCTTCCCTTCTGTCCTTCGGAGTTGATTGTTGCGGGATGGTCAGAAGGGAGCCTCGTTCAGTGAGCTAGGAGAGAAGATTCTAGACTCCTCCACAGATGAACTGTCTGAGAACGTCGTAGCTCTTCCCCTGTTCTCCACAGACATGGGAGAGTCCAAAGACAACTCTGACGCTGGCCTCTTTGTCGGTTGGGCGTCGGGGATAGCGGTTTCATCGCTATCTTCTGTTCCTTCCTCCGTGCCGGACACAGACATAGCTCCACCTGATGACTGCACGTCCCCATCCACACCGTTACCAGATGTGGTCGGGGATTGCACAGCCACCTCCCCTTTGCCCTTCTCACCTGACTTCCACTGCCCACTCTCGGTTTGTGGAGGGGGAGTGGAACTTTCCGTCTCCTCCTCTCCCATCAAAATCACTTGACCCACTGTGCCGGTTTTGGACGCTTTCAGCTTGTTGGCGAAAGACTTTGGGCAGTCTCTGAAGAGATGGTTCGTCTCCCCACAGAGGTTGCACCATCTGCCATTGGGACACTCTTCTAAAGTGTACCCAATTTAGGGTTAGGTTTTTTTCTCATCCTTCATTCTTCGACTTTCCACTTGTTACACCTTCTAACACGACAAGCAAGATCTTAAAGACAGGACGACGTAAAACCAACGTAAGATGTACGTCCCAAAGCAGTTTGGAATAAAGACAAAGTCATCAACCAACAAGAAAAGATGTCAATGTTGGTCGATCACAAGCCAGAAGAAGATCTCCAAATAGCAAGCATCAGACAAGACGGCACGTCTTGATTTAATTTTGAGGCCAGCAGGTGAAAAAACAAATATTGCTTGAAAGGACAAAGTTACAGACATTAAAAACAAAATTTTCCATCCTCCATTCTTCAACTTTCAACAAGCAAAAATGTAAAGCAAGACAACATAAAACAAACGTCAAACATTTTTAAAGATTCTTTCGTGCCGCCAATCAAAGGCAAACATTAACAATAATAACAAAGATGTCTGTCTGATCGAGAGGGGACCTCAACGCTCCTGTCTGAAAAAAACAAAACAAAACATCTTTTCCACCCACCTATCAAAGGTAATCCTATTATCATCAATCGGAAATTATCAATCAGAAAATGGCTTTAATTAGGATTTTAATTTGGATTTTAATTTGGCTTTAATTTGACTTTATTTTGGCTTTAATCTGGCTTTAATTTGGATTTTAATTTGACTTTTATTTGGCTTTAATTTGGATATTAATTTGACTTTATTTTGGCTTTATTTGGCTTTAATCTGGTTCTAATCAGTTTTTCAAGCTTGCATATATAAATTTCTGACTGCTACACCACAAAACGTTGATAGAGAGCAATGAGGTGACCCGTATCATTTGGCAAATGGGGTTTCTGTTTAAAAAAAACAAACAAACAAACAAACAGGAATCCCTGCTCGTTGTGAATGGCCTTTTTTTTTTTTTTGGCAAGTCTTGGTTCCAGTTTGTTTTTTCACCTGCTTTGCTAGTTGCACCTCAAACGCATGAGCTGCTTGGAAAAGACTTTTTGCTCCCTGATGAGTAACTGGACAATATCAAGCTAGATTACAGTTGCTTTAAAATTCCTCCTCATTGCTGCACCAGATACTCCTTCTTTCTGCGGAGTTCCACAAGTTTTAAACTCAACTGACTTTTTCTCAAGATCGCCATCGCTTAAATCATTAAGAAACGTTTTCGCAATTGAAATGAATTCTTCCACCGTTTTTTTTGTTGATGGATTCTAACAGCTGTTGTGTTTTGAAAATGTTAAACTATTTTAAATGCAATCAAAGACAGTCCAGTTTTCAACGAGGTTTATAAGGACATGATGGATGTCTTCAGGTGGCAAAGTTTTTTCAAGATTGTTAAATAATTAATACTGTAGAAGACACAATTATCAGGAACTGATACTCCAGCAAGGAAGATAATATAAACTGCCAGCTTAGTGCCAGTCAGACAGAACTGAAGAAACCACTTGGATGAGAGACCAAACTTCTTTTAACCAGAAAATTTATCATCATGACCTGAATGAGAATCCACATAGACATTAAACATTCCTCAGTGACTGGAGCAAGTTGGTTCATCTTGTTTTTGAAGGATGTGATAAACATTATTCAAATGTCTGAATGTCTGTTATTTTAAGTAGAACCACATCACCCCGTTCCTACACCCTGGCAACATCCTTCAGCTCACCCCGAGCTGGTGTCCTTTGACAGCGCTTTGGTCTCGGCCACTGTGGAGTTTGGAGTGTTTGAGGTTGTGAAACACTCGAATACTCCAGTCTGACTCCTGTCAGACTTCTTACTTTCTGACAGGAGTCTTTTAAAAGTTCAAACATTTAAAATACGGTTTGAACTTGTCTTTTTAATTGATAACTTTTTTGTTTGAGTTACTTTGAACCCCACATTTTCACACCGTGTTGTTGTTTTGGAGTCTTCAGAGAAAAGTCAGGTCTTCCCTCATGATGGGCATCCTGGTATTTTTTCGGGTCTGTTGTGTGGCATAGAATCATCAGCAGGTCTGAGGTCTACCTGTTGGCTTCCTGTCAGTGAGACAGGTCCAGGTTTCCAGGAAAGTGAAGATCTGGGGAGCATTACGGTAAGGCTCAGGGTTATGGTTTTTTACCTGTGAAGCTGCACACAGCGGCTGCCAATGAACAGTTGATTTAAAAAAAAAATAAAATGAATAACTCTATTCATCCCTCACCGGGGAAATTTGTTTGCTGCACTCCTTACACCGCAGCAGGCTGCCCTTCAACGGCGCCAATGGTGGGAGAAGCGGGGGTTAGGTGTCTTCTCCAAGGACCCTAGACGTGCTCTCCGTGGGACGCAAACCCGCAACCTTCCGGTCCGCGGGAGAACGCTCTAACCACGCGGCCACCGTCTCCCCAAAAGAATCTCCCCAAAAGAATTCTCCTTAAAGAATCCAGTTAGTTATATTACAAATTCTGTTCTGTTCCTTTATCTTCCACTTGTCCGGGCCAGAGTTACAGGGGCAACAGCTTCAGATGGCAAGACCAGGCATCTCTCATCCTGGCAGATGTGTCAAAAGTACTAACATTTTCTACTCAACTAGAAGTATAGATACCGAGTTAAAAAACTACTTTAGTAAAAGGAGAAGTATCAACTCAAGTTTTTTACTCGAGTAAAAGTAAAAAGTAATCTATTGTCAAAACTACTTAAAGTAGAAAAGTAAAAGTAATTTTCAGGGGAATTATTTTTTAATAACAAAAGCATATGAACTTTTTTTAAACTATCACATGCTTCAAGGAGCAGAAAGTATAATAACTGAATGATTAAGTGTTGTGGTGGCAACACTGAATAGTCTTTCTGAGGCTGGGAGTGATTGGTTGCTCTATCGGTGGAGCCAACAAATCTTGTGTGGATGATCTCTTTTTTAAGGTTAGTTGCTTGTACCTTTCCAGCTGTGTGGGGTGTGTCTTTTGTGGAGAAAGTAAATGCAGATTGAGAGTTGTGTCATTTCTCTGGAATCACAAACTCAGACTACTTTGTACTGTGGTAATTAGGTCATGCTTGAAGTTCATGGATGAAGGTAAAACTACCAGGTTCCACTGGTCTATGTTACTATGTTGATCTTACTTCAAAAACCACAAGCCAAATCAACATGTGGAGTAGGTGAGAAAATGTGATTTGAATTAGGATACTAATAATTACACATTCATAATCCAACAATATTATTAAGTTGAAATATGGACATACAAAGTACTGGTGTTTTTTTCCTTCTGAGTTTATAGTTTTTGCCTTAATGGTTTGAAGATTGTCCCAACACACACTATGGTCTAGTAACAGGAACCAGAAGTCATTTAATCACAAGTCTGTTGATCTTGTGATTAAAGATCAACTGACTTGACAAACGAGATGTCTCATCTCAAGAGGCTAATCCTCCTTATAAAAATAAAATAAATAAAATATTATGACATCTAAAAAGACTAAATTTAGGTTACAGAGAAAGCAGAGTTGCACCTTAAGCTTTTGTTGCTGTGTTCCCAGACGTACGAGCTCAGTTACAGGGAGAACACAGATGATGGAGGAGTTCAGTATTGATTTCTACAGCAAGCAAAGCAATATGGTACATGGTGCTGGTGAATGCTGTTTATTGTGGACATGAACATAATTATACTTCAATACAGTTCAAATAATCAGAATGTGACTCATAAAAGTGATTGCCTTATAATGTAAGAGTGTATATATTTAATAATATGAACTAACAGTATAAAAAATTGAAATCATAAGGATTTAAACTATTTCTCTGTAAATAGTGATATAGTTTGGGATAGGTATTTAGAAGCTATTGCGTCAGCGTACTCTTTTGGAAGTATTTGATTTAAGTTTGAAAGCAGATTGTATTTATTAAATGTATATGTGCTGCATGAATTCCCCAATAAACTAAACCAACCTCCACCTCTCCAGCTTTTACTCCACCTCTTCCCTCCTCTCACTACAGATCACAATATCATCACATCTGATTTATGAGCCTCATTTGTATGTCAGTCTTTGCATTCATACTTTCATTTTGAAGTTAAAATGATAAAATATTACTGCATTTGTGTGACAACTTATGCAAACTTTGTAGAGACCTTTACAATTAAGTCATTTTAGAATATAGTTTTTAGTGCAGAAGTCATTAGTGCAATAGTTTATATCCTAATCATTTAAGTTTGTACCACTTATTTTCAAATAATTTAATTTGAAAATCCCTCTTGAGAAAATAGAAACTGATTTACTAAAAGTCCAAATTAATGTGTAAAAACATTAATGTGTAAAAATACAAACCTCAGAAAAAGGAGCAGATTGTGAGTCGTGGAAAATAACGAGTATAAATGTGTTTTAATTTCTCAAGATGCCTAAGAGCTGGTGAGCTGAGCATGCGCAGTAGTACTAAAAATATATTTATATTTTTATTATAAGGTACATTTTTGGACACTAGAGGTCACTATACATCATATTTCCACAGAAAAAAATACAATCCCAAGTCAAATTAGCTTGGCTAACACCTGGTGAGCTGAGCATGCGCAGTAGCATGGTTTAACAATTAAACTACACTAGCGTGACTTAAAGTTGGTTATCTGAGCTGAGCATGCGCAGTGCCGTGTAAACAAGTGTTTGAAGGTACCGCCTGTCATTTCATTCTTAACTTCTAACAGGAACACACACCTACTTGGTAAGTTAATAACTTATTTTAATGTAATTTGACTTTTATTTTAATGTAATTATGTTTAATATGAGATGATGTCCGCTAATTAACTTTGCACAGAGATTTGTTCTTGTTTCCTGCTGTTTTTATTAATTTTAAGTTGGGTTTATGACAAGTTTTAAGGGTTTTAAAATGTAAAGACACCTTTTATCTTATCGCCTAAATGGCTGTTATTTTATAGTAATTATGCTTTTATTTTAATACATTTTTATTTAATATGAGTTACTTTCCGGAAATTTAACTTACAGAGAGTTTTTGCCCGTGTTTTCTGCTGTTTTTATTGATTTTAAGTTAATTTTGGGACAGTTTTGGGGGTTTTATGATGTAAAATGGTGGAGACGGTGGCCGCGTGGGTTAGGGTTAGGGTTAGGGGTTACGGTTAGGGGTTAGGGTTAGGGGTTAGGGTTAGGGGTTAGGGTTAGGGTTAGGGTAAGGGACACTTTGCCACGATGCCCGATTTGGGCACTTTGAGCAGGAGGCTTTCCCGGTGTTGAAACTTTGCGTACCCCCCCATTTGTGACCACCACGGTTTCAATAGTACCTGTTTTGTGCATCTACAACCTAGTGTTTAGGAGAAGCAGCCGGTTTGCTCTGCTGTTAAATTTTCTGCTACATTTATTAATATCTTCTGGTTTAAACAATAAAGACACTTGCAGTATGTTCTCTGGCCACAAGAGGGTGTCTTTTCTGCATTTAGGGTTAGGGTTAGGGTTAGGGTTGGGTTAGGGTTAGGGTTAGGTAAGGGACACTTTGCCACGATGCCCGATTTGGGCACTTTGAGCAGGAGGCTTTCCCGGTGTTGAAACTTTGCGTACCCCCCCATTTGTGACCACCACGGTTTCAATAGTACCTGTTTTGTGCATCTACAACCTAGTGTTTAGGAGAAGCAGCCGGTTTGCTCTGCCTTTAAATTTTCTGCTACATTTATTAATATCTTCTGGTTTAACCAATAAAGACACTTGCAGTATGTTCTCTGGCCACAAGAGGGTGTCTTTTCTGCATTTAGGGTTAGGGTTAGGGTTAGGTAAGGGACACTTAGGGTTAGGGTTAGGTAAGGGACACTTTGCCACGATGCCCGATTTGGGCACTTTGAGCAGGAGGCTTTCCCGGTGTTGAAACTTTGCGTACCGGGTTAGGGTTAGGTAAGATTGCTATATCGACGATAACCCCTACACAGAATCACCAGCCGTATAGTTTGGTATAGGTTATCGAAGTGTGGGAGGCACTGGCCGACGCATGTCGCCTAATGTTCCGGTAGCCGACTGTGACCCATTCAAAGACTTTGTGGTGATCCAGAACCAGTAACAAAGCTAACTTTAGCGCTCAGTCGGAACCGTGCTTTATTATCAGGAACAGATCAGTCACAAGTGTGAAAAATAAAGGAGAGAGAGAAAAAAACAAAGAGAGAGAGAGAGAGAGAGAGAATTTTTTTGGGTTTTGGCAACCGATTGTAACCCATTCAAAGACTTTGTGGTGAACCAGAACCAATAACAAAACTTAGGGTTAGGGTTAGGGTTAGGGTTAGGGTTAGGGTTAGGGTTGGGTTAGGGTTAGGGTTAGGTAAGGGACACTTTGCCACGATGCCCGATTTGGGCACTTTGAGCAGGAGGCTTTCCCGGTGTTGAAACTTTGCGTACCCCCCCATTTGTGACCAAATATCTTCTGGTTTAAACAATAAAGACACTTGCAGTATGTTCTCTGGCCACAAGAGGGTGTCTTTTCTGCATTTAGGGTTAGGGTTAGGGTTAGGGTTGGGTTAGGGTTAGGGTTAGGTAAGGGACACTTTGCCACGATGCCCGATTTGGGCACTTTGAGCAGGAGGCTTTCCCGGTGTTGAAACTTTGCGTACACCCCCATTTGTGACCACCACGGTTTCAATAGTACCTGTTTTGTGCATCTACAACCTAGTGTTTAGGAGAAGCAGCCGGTTTGCTCTGCCTTTAAATTTTCTGCTACATTTATTAATATCTTCTGGTTTAACCAATAAAGACACTTGCAGTATGTTCTCTGGCCACAAGAGGGTGTCTTTTCTGCATTTAGGGTTAGGGTTAGGGTTAGGTAAGGGACACTTAGGGTTAGGGTTAGGTAAGGGACACTTTGCCACGATGCCCGATTTGGGCACTTTGAGCAGGAGGCTTTCCCGGTGTTGAAACTTTGCGTACCGGGTTAGGGTTAGGTAAGATTGCTATATCGACGATAACCCCTACACAGAATCACCAGCCGTATAGTTTGGTATAGGTTATCGAAGTGTGGGAGGCACTGGCCGACGCATGTCGCCTAATGTTCCGGTAGCCGACTGTGACCCATTCAAAGACTTTGTGGTGATCCAGAACCAGTAACAAAGCTAACTTTAGCGCTCAGTCGGAACCGTGCTTTATTATCAGGAACAGATCAGTCACAAGTGTGAAAAATAAAGGAGAGAGAGAAAAAAACAAAGAGAGAGAGAGAGAGAGAGAGAATTTTTTTGGGTTTTGGCAACCGATTGTAACCCATTCAAAGACTTTGTGGTGAACCAGAACCAATAACAAAACTTAGGGTTAGGGTTAGGGTTAGGGTTAGGGTTAGGGTTAGGGTTGGGTTAGGGTTGGGTTAGGGTTAGGGTTAGGGTTAGGGTTAGGTAAGGGACACTTTGCCACGATGCCCGATTTGGGCACTTTGAGCAGGAGGCTTTCCCGGTGTTGAAACTTTGCGTACCCCCCCATTTGTGACCACCACGGTTTCAATAGTACCTGTTTTGTGCATCTACAACCTAGTGTTTAGGAGAAGCAGCCGGTTTGCTCTGCCTTTAAATTTTCTGCTACATTTATTAATATCTTCTGGTTTAACCAATAAAGACACTTGCAGTATGTTCTCTGGCCACAAGAGGGTGTCTTTTCTGCATTTAGGGTTAGGGTTAGGGTTAGGGTTAGGGTTAGGGTTAGGGTTAGGGTTAGGATTAGGGTTAGGGTTAGGGTTAGGGTTAGGGTTAGGGTTAGGGTTAGGGTTAGGGTTAGGGTTAGGGTTGGGGTAGGGTTGGGTTAGGGTTAGGGTTGGGTTAGGGTTAGGGTTAGGGTTAGGGTTAGGGTTAGGGTTAGGGTTAGGGTTAGGGTTAGGTAAGGGACACTTTGCCACGATGCCCGATTTGGGCACTTTGAGCAGGAGGCTTTCCCGGTGTTGAAACTTTGCGTACCCCCCCATTTGTGACCACCACGGTTTCAATAGTACCTGTTTTGTGCATCTACAACCTAGTGTTTAGGAGAAGCAGCCGGTTTGCTCTGCCTTTAAATTTTCTGCTACATTTATTAATATCTTCTGGTTTAACCAATAAAGACACTTGCAGTATGTTCTCTGGCCACAAGAGGGTGTCTTTTCTGCATTTAGGGTTAGGGTTAGGGTTAGGTAAGGGACACTTAGGGTTAGGGTTAGGTAAGGGACACTTTGCCACGATGCCCGATTTGGGCACTTTGAGCAGGAGGCTTTCCCGGTGTTGAAACTTTGCGTACCGGGTTAGGGTTAGGTAAGATTGCTATATCGACGATAACCCCTACACAGAATCACCAGCCGTATAGTTTGGTATAGGTTATCGAAGTGTGGGAGGCACTGGCCGACGCATGTCGCCTAATGTTCCGGTAGCCGACTGTGACCCATTCAAAGACTTTGTGGTGATCCAGAACCAGTAACAAAGCTAACTTTAGCGCTCAGTCGGAACCGTGCTTTATTATCAGGAACAGATCAGTCACAAGTGTGAAAAATAAAGGAGAGAGAGAAAAAAACAAAGAGAGAGAGAGAGAGAGAGAGAATTTTTTTGGGTTTTGGCAACCGATTGTAACCCATTCAAAGACTTTGTGGTGAACCAGAACCAATAACAAAACTTAGGGTTAGGGTTAGGGTTAGGGTTAGGGTTAGGGTTAGGGTTGGGTTAGGGTTAGGGTTAGGTAAGGGACACTTTGCCACGATGCCCGATTTGGGCACTTTGAGCAGGAGGCTTTCCCGGTGTTGAAACTTTGCGTACCCCCCCATTTGTGACCAAATATCTTCTGGTTTAAACAATAAAGACACTTGCAGTATGTTCTCTGGCCACAAGAGGGTGTCTTTTCTGCATTTAGGGTTAGGGTTAGGGTTAGGGTTAGGGTTAGGGTTAGGTTAGGGTTAGGGTTAGGGTTAGGGTTAGGGTTAGGGTTAGGGTTAGGGTTAGGGTTAGGGTTAGGGTTAGGGTTAGGGTTAGGGTTAGGGTTAGGGTTAGGGTTAGGGTTAGGGTTAGGGTTAGGGTTAGGGTTAGGGTTAGGGTTAGGGTTAGGGTTAGGGTTAGGGTTAGGGTTAGGGTTAGGGTTAGGGTTAGGGTTAGGGTTAGGGTTAGGGTTAGGGTTAGGGTTAGGGTTAGGGTTAGGGTTAGGGTTAGGGTTAGGGTTAGGGTTAGGGTTAGGGTTAGGGTTAGGGTTAGGGTTAGGGTTAGGGTTAGGGTTAGGGTTAGGGTTAGGGTTAGGGTTAGGGTTAGGGTTAGGGTTAGGGTTAGGGTTAGGGTTAGGGTTAGGGTTAGGGTTAGGGTTAGGGTTAGGGTTAGGGTTAGGGTTAGGGTTAGGGTTAGGGTTAGGGTTAGGGTTAGGGTTAGGGTTAGGGTTAGGGTTAGGGTTAGGGTTAGGGTTAGGGTTAGGGTTAGGGTTAGGGTTAGGGTTAGGGTTAGGGTTAGGGTTAGGGTTAGGGTTAGGGTTAGGGTTAGGGTTAGGGTTAGGGTTAGGGTTAGGGTTAGGGTTAGGGTTAGGGTTAGGGTTAGGGTTAGGGTTAGGGTTAGGGTTAGGGTTAGGGTTAGGGTTAGGGTTAGGGTTAGGGTTAGGGTTAGGGTTAGGGTTAGGGTTAGGGTTAGGGTTAGGGTTAGGGTTAGGGTTAGGGTTAGGGTTAGGGTTAGGGTTAGGGTTAGGGTTAGGGTTAGGGTTAGGGTTAGGGTTAGGGTTAGGGTTAGGGTTAGGGTTAGGGTTAGGGTTAGGGTTAGGGTTAGGGTTAGGGTTAGGGTTAGGGTTAGGGTTAGGGTTAGGGTTAGGGTTAGGGTTAGGGTTAGGGTTAGGGTTAGGGTTAGGGTTAGGGTTAGGGTTAGGGTTAGGGTTAGGGTTAGGTTAGGGTTAGGGTTAGGGTTAGGGTT
>CACRXE010000022.1:0-85000 GCA_902685375.1 Neostethus bicornis
TACTTAACTCCCCTCTCCATACTCCATCCATCTTACATCCGAGATACTTACCACTTTATAGAAATCATATCATCACTCCACATTCCAACGGACAGTTTTTCTCTTCACTATGGACGTGGATAACCTTTACACAAAACATCCCAATAAACAACGGCTTACAGATCATTCAAGAAACCCTCCAGCGTCATCCTGACCCCAAAAGACCGGACAATCACATTCTACAACTACTCACAATAAATCTTACCAGAAATGATTTCATCTTCAATAATCATATATTACCTGCAGATTAAAGGCACAGCCATGGGGAAGAAGTTTGCGCCAGCCTACGCTAACCTCTACATGGCGAATTGGGAACAACAAGCCTTACGCAAGTGTAACAAACAACCACTCTGTTACTACAGGTATTTGGATGACATCTGGGGTATCTGGACTCATACACAACAGGACTTTTTGGACTTCATCCACATCCTCAATTCACATGACCCATCCATAACCCTCAAACACACCTCACATCCACACACAATAGACTTTCTAGACGTTACAAACCTTCAAAGCCCTCAGTTCACTCTCACACACACCCTAGACACTAAAGTATTTTTCAAACCGAGGACACACACGCCCTCCTTCATAAAACCAGCTTCCACCCACCCCATACATTTCAAAGCATCGTTAAATCGCAACTTCTCCGCTTCTCTAGGATCTGCAGCAGGACCATCGGACCTCCATCAAGCCACCACAATCCTCTTTAAATCCCTTCGCCAGAGAGGCTATTCAAGATCATTCCTCCGCAGATGCTGGAAAACATTCAACAACCCAAAAATACCACAACAGGTACCCGCATTCCACTATCACTTAAATACTTCCCTTCTCACCAACAGCTGGCAAAGAAGATTCGATATAACTTTAGAACCTTCAACAAATCGGATACCACCATCATCACAGGCCTACCGACGCCATAAGAACCTCAAAGATCTCCTAGTCAAAGCATCACTCCCCAGACAACCCCTTTCTCCACCCTAACCAACTCCCCGGGCACCGGAACTCACCTCAACCCTGCTTAAAACCAACCTTGTGCCTCATTCCTAACCACTCCTTTCATCCATCTCCTTTGGATCATACCCGGACCCTATCTCACTTAACATCCATCCCTTGCCTCATTCCAACCAACTCCCCTGGACGGATATCTAACCTTAACCCAACCGAAACAACTGGAATACACCCCACCTAATTTTTTTCCCCCAATCCCCCTTCATGCCAACCCTTTGCCTTATCCTAACCAGTCCCCTGGACGGGTACCTAACCTCAATATGAGTGAGAGGAAAACCGGATAACACCGTCCTCATCACCTTGCCCTCTTCACCCAACCACCACTCAGTGGAAACACCTATTCCGGACAATACATCAACAAATTCCTCTTCCCCCACCGCAACTACTTACCTCCTTCACCTACCTGGACCTTCCCCCGAACCGCATTGGAGCCCTCACATCCCCCCGGAAAATTCTCGACAATTACCTTCCAATCCTCAGATTCACCGCATCCATATCCCCAAATAGGATATCTAATTACTTACCTTCATACTCTCTCCTTTTTCATCTGGACTCATATCCTCCAACCGAGATTCCTCACCACAACCTGCAAGAAAAAGATGACAACAATCACCACCCTCAGATTCCACACAGCAACCGAACAAGTAGGACCATGCCTCAGACATGGGGAAACAACGAGACACCTGCGCACACACCTCAAGATGGCGCCCAACCCGAATACTCCCGGACTTTCACGAAGTATATGCACCATCATCTACCCATCTTGGACTACCACACCCAAACTCAAATCACAGCTGACAACACTCACAATTACCCCCCCACACCCAGACACCTCCCCACATAAGGACCCCAGCCAGAGCTAGCAGGCCCTCTCTGAACCAGCCCGCAGCTCTGCCTGGTAAGTCCTACACCCTCCATCACCTCCATATGAATACCTTTCGGCTGATACAGTAGTTCTGTTAATCAATTTTTTTCAATTATGTTACAGTGTTTTTATAATGTTCTTCTTCATGCTCACCACCCGCGCTCTTAAAATGTTATTATAATTCTTTTTGGGATTTTTTTCTAAGTCACATTTATCCAGGTGTCCGGGTTTTTTCTTTACAATGTTAATAATCTGACCCCCCGCCACCTAGGACCCCCTTACGGATTTTCTTCATTATTATTTTTTTATTATTTTTTTTTTTTTTTTTTTTATTATTTCACCCCCTTTTTTTTTTTTTTTTTTTTTTTTTAATAATTTTTATTTTTGGTAGTATTAATTTCCGTTTCATTTTTCAATGTAATTTTTCTTTTTTTTCTGTCTTCATTTACCTTAAAAAAATTTTTTCTATTGGATTGTCGTATTAAAACAAATTTTCTTAAAACTAAGTTATTTTTGCACACTAACCATTCCCCACTCACCCCCTTAAAAAAATTTTTTTTTCGTTCCTTTTTCGCATTTTAGTATTAAAAAATTTTTTTCCTTAAAAATTTTTTTTCCCCTTTAAAAATAATTTTCTTTCTTTTAATTATTAAACATTGTTTTAAAAATGTTTTTGGGGTTACAATGCACACTGCTTATTCTTCACCTTTTTTAAAAAAAACAGCTAATACTAGATTTAACTTTGCTCATTCATTTTTTACCATTTTTCTAGTCCTCTTTTTCTCAGAAAAGTTTTTTCTTTTTTTTCTTTTTCTCCCGCCCTCCCCCTTATTTTTCTTTTTCTCCCCTCCTTGATTTTCTATTTTTTAAAATATTTTGTTGTAATAAAAGACCACATAGGTACCATTCTAACCTAATTATGTTTCTGCTTTTAATGTTTTACAGTGTTTTTATGGACCTGATGAAGACTGCATATTAGCAGTCGAAACGTTGTCCTTGATTTTTGTGAATAAAGTTTGTTGCAAATCTTTCGCCATGAATTTTTAAAAAAAGTTTTATTTGGACCTTTGATCTTTTTTATTGAATTAAATAAATTTTAAAAAAAAAGACTTTTATAATTTTTTAAAAAAAAAATTTTTTCTCTTCTTTTAATTTTGACTTAAAAATTTTTTTTTAAAATTTTTTTAATCTTAAATTCGACCCCAAAAAGAATTTTTTAAAAATTTTTTTTTCTCAATTGGACCCTCTCAAAAAAATCAATTTTTAAGAGATGTACCGGAACTCCCCGAATAGGGGCCCAGGAACCAGATGGAGATCCCTCACAGGAGATCCCCCACTCCACCAAACAGAAGAGGACGAATACAAAGAAGGGAGGGATGGACTCCCTCACCCGCAGATACCACAGATCCTCTCCGCAAGCCACCGCAGACTTACCTACCGACCGGAACCGAGACCCAGACGGACCTCCAGACAGACCAGGACTAGACGAGACTACCGTACTCCAACAGACTATGACAGACACAGACCTCTCTACCGCTCTCCATACACACAATCACATCCAGACTCAGGACCTCCGGTTGGGTGGACCATGCCTTTCCATCTCCCCAGAGGAGATGGCCCCCGTTCAATCCCTAACCCTAACCCTAACCCTACAGAAAAATGCAGAAAAGACACCCTCTTGTGGCCAGAGAACATACTGCAAGTGTTTTTATTGGTTAAACCAGAAAGATATTAATAAATGTAGCAGAAAATTTAACAGCAGAGCAAACGGCTGCTTCTCGTAAACCTAGGTTGTAGATGCACAAAACAGGTACTATTGAAACCGTGGTGGTCACAAATGGGGGGTACGCAAAGTTTTCAAACACCGGGAAAGCCTCCTGCTCAAAGTGCCCGAATCGGGCATCGTGGCAAAGTGTCCCTTACCTAACCCTAACCCTAACCCTAACCCTACCCTAACCCTAACCCTAACCCTACAGAAAAATGCAGAAAAGACACCCTCTTGGGGCCAGAACATACTGCAAGTGTCTTTATTGGTTAAACCAGAAGATGTTAATAAATGTAGCAGAAAATTTAACAGCAGAGCAAACCGGCTGCTTCTCCTAAACACTAGGTTGTAGTGCACAAAACAGGTACTATTGAAACCGTGGTGGTCACAAATGGGGGGGTACGCAAAGTTTCAACACCGGGAAAGCCTCCTGCTCAAGTGCCCGAATCGGGGCATCGTGGCAAAGTGTCCCTTACCTAACCCTAACCCTAACCCTAACCCTGCTCAAAGTGCCCGAATCGGGCATCGTGCAAAGTGTCCCTTACCTAACCCTAACCCTAACCCTAACCCTAACCCTAACGGATTTTCTTCATTATTATTTTTTTTTTTTTTTTTTTTTTTTTTTTTTTTTATTATTTCACCCCCTTTTTTTTTTTTTTTATTTTTTAATAATTTTTATTTTGGTAGTATTAATTTCCGTTTCATTTTCAATGTAATTTTTTTTTTTCTGTCTTCATTTACCTTAAAAAAAAATTTCTATTGGATTGTCGTATTAAAACAAATTTTCTTAAAAACTAAGTTATTTTTGCACACTAAACCATCCCACTCACCCCCTTAAAAAAAATTTTTTTCGTTCCTTTTTCGCATTTAGTATTAAAAATTTTTTTCCTTAAAAATTTTTTTTCCCCTTTAAAAATAATTTTCTTTCTTTTAATTATTAAACATTGTTTTAAAAAATGTTTTTGGGGTTACAATGCACACTGCTTATTCTTCACCTTTTTTAAAAAAACAGCTAATACTAGATTTAACTTTGCTCATTCATTTTTTACCATTTTTCTAGTCCTCCCTCTTTTCTCAGGAAAAGTTTTTTCTTTTTTTTCTTTTTCTCCCGCCCTCCCCCTTATTTTTCTTTTCTCCCCCTCCTTTGATTTTCTATTTTTTAAAATATTTTGTTGTAATAAAAAGACCACATAGGTACCATTCTAAACCTAATTATGTTTCTGCTTTTAAATGTTTTACAGTGTTTTTATGGACCTGATGAAGACTGCATATTAGCATCGAAACGTTGTCCTTTGATTTTGTGAATAAAGTTTGTTGCAAATCTTTCGCCATTGAATTTTTAAAAAAAAGTTTTATTTGGACCTTTGATCTTTTTTATTGAATTAAATAAATTTTTAAAAAAAAGACTTTTATAATTTTTTAAAAAAAAATTTTTTTCTCTTCTTTTAATTTTGACTTAAAAATTTTTTTTTTAAATTTTTTTAATCTTAAATTCGACCCCAAAAAAAAAAATTTTTTTAAAAAATTTTTTTTCTCAATTGGACCCTCTCAAAAAATCAATTTTTAAGAGATGTACCGGAACTCCCGAATAGGGGCCCAGGAACCAGATGGAGATCCCCTCACAGGAGGATCCCCCACTCTCCACCAAACAGAAGAGGACGAATACAAAGAAGGGAGGGATGGACTCCCTCACCCCGCAGATACCACAGATCCTCTCCGCAAGACCACCGCAGACTTACCTACCGACCGGAACCGAGACCCAGACGGACCTCTCCAGACAGACCAAGGACTAGACGAGACTACCGTACTCCAACAGACTATGACAGACACAGACCTCTCTACCGCTCACCCTACACAATCACATCCCAGACTCAGGACCTCCGGTTGGGTGGACCATGCCTTTCCATCTCCCCAGAGGAGATGGCCCCCGTTCAATCCCTAACCCTAACCCTAACCCTACAGAAAAATGCAGAAAAGACACCCTCTTGTGGCCAGAGAACATACTGCAAGTGTTTTTATTGGTTAAACCAGAAGATATTAATAAATGTAGCAGAAAATTTAACAGCAGAGCAAACCGGCTGCTTCTCGTAAACACTAGGTTGTAGATGCACAAAACAGGTACTATTGAAACCGTGGTGGTCACAAATGGGGGGGTACGCAAAGTTTCAACACCGGGAAAGCCTCCTGCTCAAAGTGCCCGAATCGGGCATCGTGGCAAAGTGTCCCTTACCTAACCCTAACCCTAACCCTACCCTAACCCTAACCCTAACCCTACAGAAAAATGCAGAAAAGACACCCTCTTGTGGCCAGAGAACATACTGCAAGTGTCTTTATTGGTTAAACCAGAAGATGTTAATAAATGTAGCAGAAAATTTAACAGCAGAGCAAACCGGCTGCTTCTCCTAAACACTAGGTTGTAGATGCACAAAACAGGTACTATTGAAACCGTGGTGGTCAAAATGGGGGGGTAGCAAAGTTTCAACACGAGGAAAGCCTCCTGCTCAAAGTGCCCGAATCGGGCATCGTGGCAAAGTGTCCCTTCCCTAACCCTAACCCTAACCCTAACCCCCTAGCCTGCTGCTCAAAGTGCCCGAATCGGGCATCGTGGCAAAGTGTCCCTTACCTAACCCTAAACCCTACCCTACCCTAACCCTAACCCTAATCCTAACCCTACAGAAAAATGCAGAAAAGACACCCTCTGTGGCCAGAGAACATACTGCAAGTGTCTTTATTGGTTAAACCAGAAGATGTTAATAAATGTAGCAGAAAATTTAACAGCAGAGCAAACCGGCTGCTTCTCCTAAACACTAGGTTGTAGATGCACAAAACAGGTACTATTGAAACCGTGGTGGTCACAAATGGGGGGGTACGCAAAGTTTCAACACCGGGAAAGCCTCCTGCTCAAAGTGCCCGAATCGGGCATCGTGGCAAAGTGTCCCTTACCTAACCCTAACCCTACCCTAACCCTAACCCTACCTAACCCTAACCCTAACCCTAACCCCTAACCCTAACCCCTAACCCCTAACCCTAACCCTAACCCTAACCCCATTAAACCAGCGGACAAAGGAACAGCTATAGTCATCATGGACAAAGATCAATATATTTTTGAGGCACTTCGTCAACTTGAGGATGCCAGATACTACCAGAAACTCACCACCCCTCTTTTACCACGATACTAAACAGTTAATTACTACCATCGTTACATCCCTCAAAGACCAAAAATTCATCAACAAGAAACAAAGCCAATATTTACAAGGCCCCACAGAACCCAGACCCAGAAAATTTTTACATCCTCCCCAAGATTCATAAACTCCGACCACCTGGACCATACCCCACCATATCCCCCCCGACGACCCATAGTAATCAGACTGTAATAGTGAATCATACAGATCGGCGGAATTTCTCGACTTCTACTACTCCCCTCTCCATACTCCATCCATCTTACATCCGAGATACTTACCACTTTATAGAAATCATATCATCACTCCACATTCCAACGGACAGTTTTCTCTTCACTATGGACGTGGATAACCTTTACACAAACATCCCAATAAACAACGGCTTACAGATCATTCAAGAAACCCTCCAGCGTCATCCTGACCCCAAAAGACCGACAATCACATTCTACAACTACTCACAATAAATCTTACCAGAAATGATTTCATCTTCAATAATCAATATTACCTGCAGATTAAAGGCACAGCCATGGGGAAGAAGTTTGCGCCAGCCTACGCTAACCTCTACATGGCGAATTGGGAACAACAAGCCTTACGCAAGTGTAACAAACAACCACTCTGTTATACAGGTATTTGGATGACATCTGGGGTATCTGGACTCATACACAACAGGACTTTTTGGACTTCATCCACATCCTCAATTCACATGACCCATCCATAACCCTCAAACACACCTCACATCCACACACAATAGAACTTTCTAGACGTTACAACCTTCAAAGGCCCTCAGTTCACTCTCACACACACCCTAGACACTAAAGTATTTTTCAAACCGATGGACACACACGCCCCTCCTTCATAAAAACCAGCTTCCACCCACCCCATACATTTCAAAGCATCGTTAAATCGCAACTTCTCCGCTTCTCTAGGATCTGCAGCAGACCATCGGACCTCCATCAAGCCACCACAATCTCTTTAAATCCCTTCGCCAGAGAGGCTATTCAAGATCATTCCTCCGCAGATGCTGGAAAACATTCAAACAACCCAAAAATACCACAACAGGTACCCGCATTCCACTATCACTTAAATACTTCCCTTCTCACCAACAGCTGGCAAAGAAGATTCGATATAACTTTAGAACCTTCAACAAATCGGATACCACCATCATCACAGCCTACCGACGCCATAAGAACCTCAAAGATCTCCTAGTCAAAGCAACTACCCCCGACCAACCCCTTTCCTCACCCTAACCAACTCCCGGGCACCGGAAACTCAACCTCAACCCTGCTTAAACCAACCTTGTGCCTCATCCTAACCACTCCTTTCATCCATCTCCTTTGGATCATACCCCGGACCCTATCTCACTTAACATCCATCCCTTGCCTCATTCCAACCAACTCCCCTGGACGGATATCTAACCTTAACCCAACCGAAACAACTGGAATACACCCCACCTAATTTTTTCCCCCCATCCCCCTTCATGCCAACCCTTTGCCTTATCCTAACCAGTCCCCCTGGACGGGTACCTAACCTCAATATGAGTGAGAGGAAAAGGAAACACCGTCCTCATCACCCTTGCCCCTCTTCACCCAACCACCTCTCAGTGGAAACACCTATTCCGGACAATACATCAACAAATTCCTCTTCCCCCACCGGCAACTACTTACCTCCTTCACCTACCTGGACCTTCCCCCGAACGCATTGGAGCCCTCACATCCCCCGGAAAATTCTCGACACTTACCTTCCAATCCTCAGATTCACCGCATCCATACTCCCCAAATAGGATATCTAATTACTTACCTTCATACTCTCTCCTTTTTCATCTGGACTCATATCCTCCAACCGAGATTCCTCACCACAACCTGCAAGAAAAAGATGACAACAATCACCACCCTCAGATTCCACACAGCAACCGAACAAGTAGGACCATGCCTCAGACATGGGGAACAACGAGACACCTGCGCACACACCTCAAGATGGCGCCCAACCCGAATACTCCCGGACTTTCACGAAGTATATGCACCATCATATACCCCATCTTGGACTACCACACCCAAACTCAAATCACAGCTGACAACACTCACAATTACCCCCCACACCCAGACACCTCCCCACATAAGGACCCCAGCCAGAGCTAGCAGGCCCTCTCTGAACCAAGCCCGCAGCTCTGCCTGGTAAGTCCTACACCCTCCATCACCTCCATATGAATACCTTTCGGCTGATACAGTAGTTCTGTTAATCAATTTTTTTCAATATGTTACAGTGTTTTATAATGTTCTTCTTCATGCTCACCACCCGCGCTCTTAAATGTTATTATAATTCTTTTTGGATTTTTCTAAGTCACATTTATCCAGGTGTCCGGGTTTTTCTTTACAATGTTAATAATCTGACCCCCCGCCACCTAGGACCCCTTACGGATTTTCTTCATTATTATTTATTTATTTTTTTTATTTTTATTATTTCACCCCCTTTTTTTATTTTTTAATAATTTTTATTTTGGTAGTATTAATTTCCGTTTCATTTTTCAATGTAATTTTTCTTTTTTTTCTGTCTTCATTTACCTTAAAAAAATTTTTTCTATTGGATTGTCGTATTAAAACAAATTTTCTTAAAACTAAGTTATTTTTGCACACTAACCATTCCCCACTCACCCCCTTAAAAAAATTTTTTTCGTTCCTTTTTCGCATTTAGTATTAAAAATTTTTTTTTCCTTAAAAAATTTTTTTCCCCTTTAAAAACAATTTTCTTTCTTTTAATTATTAAACATTGTTTTTAAAAAATGTTTTTGGGGTTACAATGCACACTGCTTTTTCTTCACCTTTTTTTAAAAAACAGCTAATACTAGATTTAACTTTGCTCATTCATTTTTTACCATTTTTCTAGTCCCTCTTTTTCTCAGGAAAAGTTTTTTCTTTTTTTTCTTTTTTCCTCCTTCTCCCGCCCTCCCCCTTTTTTTTCTCTTTCTCCCCCTCCTTTGATTTTCTATTTTTTAAAATATTTTGTTGTAATAAAAGACCACATAGGTACCATTCTAACCTAATTATGTTTCTGCTTTTAAATGTTTTACAGTGTTTTTATGGACCTGATGAAGACTGCATATTAGCAGTCGAAACGTTGTCCTTTGATTTTTGTGAATAAAGTTTGTTGCAAATCTTTCGCCATTGAATTTTTAAAAAAAAAGTTTTATTTGGACCTTTGATCTTTTTTATTGAATTAAATAAATTTTTAAAAAAAAGACTTTTATAATTTTTTAAAAAAAAATTTTTTCTCTTCTTTAATTTTGACTTAAAAAATTTTTTTTTTTATTTTTTTAATCTTAAATTCGACCCCAAAAAGAATTTTTTAAAAAAATTTTTTTCTCAATTGGACCCTCTCAAAAAATCAATTTTTAAGAGATGTACCGGAACTCCCCGAATAGGGGCCCAGGAACCAGATGGAGATCCCCTCACAGGAGGATCCCCCACTCTCCACCAAACAGAAGAGGACGAATACAAAGAAGGGAGGGATGGACTCCTCCCCGCAGATACCACAGATCCTCTCCGCAAGACCACCGCAGACTTACCTACCGACCGGAACCGAGACCCAGACGGACCTCTCCAGACAGACCAAGGACTAGACGAGACTACCGTACTCCAACAGACTATGACAGACACAGACCTCTCTACCGCTCACCCTACACACAATCACATCCCAGACTCAGGACCTCCGGTTGGGTGGACCATGCCTTTCCATCTCCCCAGAGGAGATGGCCCCCGTTCAATCCCTAACCCTAACCCTAACCCTAACCCTACAGAAAAATGCAGAAAAGACACCCTCTTGTGGCCAGAGAACATACTGCAAGTGTTTTTATTGGTTAAACCAGAAGATATTAATAAATGTAGCAGAAAATTTAACAGCAGAGCAAACCGGCTGCTTCTCGTAAACACTAGGTTGTAGATGCACAAAACAGGTACTATTGAAACCGTGGTGGTCACAAATGGGGGGGTACGCAAAGTTTCAACACCGGAAAGCCTCCTGCTCAAAGTGCCCGAATCGGGCATCGTGGCAAAGTGTCCCTTACCTAACCCTAACCCTAACCCTAACCCTAACCTAACCCTAACCCTAACCCTAACCCTAACCCTAACCCTAACCCTAACCCTAACCCTAACCCTAACCCTAACCCTAACCCTAACCCTAACCCTACCCTAACCCTAACCCTAACCCTAACCCTAACCCTAACCCTAACCTAACCCTAACCCTAACCCTAACCCTAACCCTAAACCCTAACCCTAACCCTAACCCTAACCCTAACCCTAACCCTAACCCTAACCCTAACCCTAACCCTAACCCTAACCCTAACCCTAACCCTATACCCTAACCCTAACCCTAACCCTACCCTAACCCTAACCCTAACCCTAACCCTAACCCTAACCCTAACCTAACCACTACCCTTAACCCTAACCCTAACCTAACCCTAACCCTAACCCTAACCCTATACCCTAACCCTAACCCTAACCCTAACCCTACCCTAACCCTAACCCTAACCCTACACCCTAACCCTAACCCTAACCCTAACCCTAACCCTAACCTCTAACCCTAACCCATCGTGGCAAAGTGTCCCTTACCCTAACCCTAACCCTACCCTATCCCTAACCCTACCCTAACCCTAAACCCTACCCTAACCCTAACCCTAACCCTAACCCCTAACCCTAACCCTAACCCTAACCCTAACCCTAACCCTCCGAATAAATACATTTTTTTATTTTTTTTCTGAATAAAAACATTTTTTAAAAAAAAGGAAAGAGAACTTGTCCTTTTCTTTTTTTTGTGTATATATCATTATTTTCGGCTGAGAATGGATTTGGACGGAGTGACTACAGTTCACTACGGGCGACGTAGAAGATGGAACCGGATGCCACGGACGGATGAACTGGTGGTTTAAGGATGGCCCGTGCACCACCTGCCCCCTGGAGGGACAGGTCCCAAACTCGTCTCCCTAACCCTAACCCTAACCCTAACCCTAACCCTAACCCTAACCCTAACCCTAACCCTAACCCTAACCCTAATTTCTCGACTTCTACTTAACTCCCCTCTCCATACTCCATCCATCTTACATCCGAGATACTTACCACTTTATAGAAATCATATCATCACTCCACATTCCAACGGACAGTTTTCTCTTCACTATGGACGTGGATAACCTTTACACAAACATCCCAATAAACAACGGCTTACAGATCATTCAAGAAACCCTCCAGCGTCATCCTGACCCCAAAAGACCGGACAATCACATTCTACAACTACTCACAATAAATCTTACCAGAAATGATTTCATCTTCAATAATCAATATTACCTGCAGATTAAAGGCACAGCCATGGGGAAGAAGTTTGCGCCAGCCTACGCTAACCTCTACATGGCGAATTGGGAACAACAAGCCTTACGCAAGTGTAACAAACAACCACTCTGTTACTACAGGTATTTGGATGACATCTGGGGTATCTGGACTCATACACAACAGGACTTTTTGGACTTCATCCACATCCTCAATTCACATGACCCATCCATAACCCTCAAACACACCTCACATCCACACACAATAGACTTTCTAGACGTTACAACCTTCAAAGGCCCTCAGTTCACTCTCACACACACCCTAGACACTAAAGTATTTTTCAAACCGACGGACACACACGCCCTCCTTCATAAAACCAGCTTCCACCCACCCCATACATTTCAAAGCATCGTTAAATCGCAACTTCTCCGCTTCTCTAGGATCTGCAGCAGACCATCGGACCTCCACCAAGCCACCACAATCCTCTTCAAATCCCTTCGCCAGAGAGGCTATTCAAGATCATTCCTCCGCAGATGCTGGAAAACATTCAAACAACCCAAAAATACCACAACAGGTACCCGCATTCCACTATCACTTAAATACTTCCCTTCTCACCAACAGCTGGCAAAGAAGATTCGATATAACTTTAGAACCTTCAACAAATCGGATACCACCATCATCACAGCCTACCGACGCCATAAGAACCTCAAAGATCTCCTAGTCAAAGCATCACTACCCCCAGACCAACCCCTTTCCTTACCCTAACCAACTCCCCTGGAACTGGAACTCAACCTCAACCCTGCTTAAACCCACCTTGTGCCTCATCCTAACCACTCCTTTCATCCATCTTCCTTGGATCACACCCGGACCCTATCTTACTTAACATCTATCCCTTGCCTCATCCCAACCAGCTCCCCTGAACGGATACCTAACCTTAACCCAACAAAAAAAACTGGAATACACCCCACCTAATTTTTTCCCCCCATCCCCCTTCATGCCAACCCTTTGCCTTATCCTAACCAGTCCCCCTGGACGGGTACCTAACCTCAATATGAGTGAGAGGAAAACCGGATCATACCCTCCTCATCACCCTTGCCCCCCTTCACCCAACCACCACTCAACGGAAACACCTATTCCGGACAATACATCAACAACTTCATCTTCCCCCACCGGCAACTACTTACCTCCCTCACCTACCTGAACATTCCCCCGAACCGCATTGGAGCCCTCACACCCCCCCAGAAAATTCTTGACACCTACCTTCCAATCTTCACTGTCTCACCGCATCCATACTCCCCAAATAGGATATCTAATTACTTACCTCATACTCTTTCCTTTTTCATCTGGACTCACATCCTCCAACCGGGATTCCTCACCACAACCTGCAAGAAAAAGATGACAACAATCACCACCCCCAGATTCCACACAGCAACCCAAACAAGTAGGACCATGCCTCAGAAATGGGGAACAACGAGACACCTGCGCACACACCTCAAGATGGCGCCCAACCCGAATACTCCCGGACTTTCACGAAGTATATGCACCATCATCTACCCCATCTTGGACTACCACACCCAAACTCAAATCACAGCTGACAACACTCACAATTACCCCCCCACACCCAGACACCTCCCCACATAAGGACCCCAGCCAGAGCTAGCAGGCCCTCTCTGAACCAAGCCCGCAGCTCTGCCTGGTAAGTCCTACACCCTCCATCACCTCCATATGAATACCTTTCGGCTGATACAGTAGTTCTGTTAATCAATTTTTTTCAATATGTTACAGTGTTTTTATAATGTTCTTCTTCATGCTCACCACCCGCGCTCTTAAAATGTTATTATAATTCTTTTTGGGATTTTTTCTAAGTCACATTTATCCAGGTGTCCGGGTTTTTTCTTTACAATGTTAATAATCTGACCCCCCGCCACCTAGGACCCCCTTACGGATTTTCTTCATTATTATTTTTTTTTTTTTTTTTTTTTTTTTTTATTATTTCCCCCCCTTTTTTTTTTTTTTTTTTTTTTTTAATAATTTTTATTTTGGTAGTATTAATTTCCGTTTCATTTTTCAATGTAATTTTCTTTTTTTCTGTCTTCATTTACCTTAAAAAAAAATTTCTATTGGATTGTCGTATTAAAACAAATTTTCTTAAAACTAAGTTATTTTGCACACTAACCATTCCCCACTCACCCCCTTAAAAAAATTTTTTTTTCGTTCCTTTTTCGCATTTAGTATTAAAAAATTTTTTTCCTTAAAAATTTTTTTTCCCCTTTAAAAATAATTTTCTTTCTTTTAATTATTAAACATTGTTTTAAAAAATGTTTTTGGGGTTACAATGCACACTGCTTATTCTTCACCTTTTTTAAAAAAACAGCTAATACTAGATTTAACTTTGCTCATTCATTTTTTACCATTTTTCTAGTCCCTCTTTTTCTCAGGAAAAGTTTTTTCTTTTTTTTCTTTTTCTCCCGCCCTCCCCCTTATTTTTCTTTTTCTCCCCCTCCTTTGATTTTCTATTTTTTAAAATATTTTGTTGTAATACAAGACCACATAGGTACCATTCTAACCTAATTATGTTTCTGCTTTTAAATGTTTTACAGTGTTTTTATGGACCTGATGAAGACTGCATATTAGCAGTCGAAACGTTGTCCTTTGATTTTTGTGAATAAAGTTTGTTGCAAATCTTTCGCCATTGAATTTTTAAAAAAGTTTTATTTGGACCTTTGATCTTTTTTATTGAATTAAATAAATTTTAAAAAAAAAGACTTTTATAATTTTTTAAAAAAAAAAATTTTTTCTCTTCTTTTAATTTTGACTTAAAAATTTTTTTTTAAAATTTTTTTAATCTTAAATTCGACCCCAAAAAGAATTTTTTAAAAATTTTTTTTTCTCAATTGGACCCTCTCAAAAAAAATCAATTTTTAAGAGATGTACCGGAACTCCCCGAATAGGGGCCCAGGAACCAGATGGAGATCCCCTCACAGGAGGATCCCCCACTCTCCACCAAACAGAAGAGGACGAATACAAAGAAGGGAGGGATGGACTCCCTCACCCCGCAGATACCACAGATCCTCTCCGCAAGACCACCGCAGACTTACCTACCGACCGGAACCGAGACCCAGACGGACCTCTCCAGACAGACCAAGGACTAGACGAGACTACCGTACTCCAACAGACTATGACAGACACAGACCTCTCTACCGCTCACCCTACACACAATCACATCCCAGACTCAGGACCTCCGGTTGGGTGGACCATGCCTTTCCATCTCCCCAGAGGAGATGGCCCCCGTTCAATCCCTAACCCTAACCCTAACCCTACAGAAAAATGCAGAAAAGACACCCTCTTGTGGCCAGAGAACATACTGCAAGTGTTTTTATTGGTTAAACCAGAAGATATTAATAAATGTAGCAGAAAATTTAACAGCAGAGCAAACCGGCTGCTTCTCGTAAACACTAGGTTGTAGATGCACAAAACAGGTACTATTGAAACCGTGGTGGTCACAAATGGGGGGGTACGCAAAGTTTCAACACCGGGAAAGCCTCCTGCTCAAAGTGCCCGAATCGGGCATCGTGGCAAAGTGTCCCTTACCTAACCCTAACCCTAACCCTAACCCTACCCTAACCCTAACCCTAACCCTACAGAAAAATGCAGAAAAGACACCCTCTTGTGGCCAGAGAACATACTGCAAGTGTCTTTATTGGTTAAACCAGAAGATGTTAATAAATGTAGCAGAAAATTTAACAGCAGAGCAAACCGGCTGCTTCTCCTAAACACTAGGTTGTAGATGCACAAAACAGGTACTATTGAAACCGTGGTGGTCACAAATGGGGGGGTACGCAAAGTTTCAACACCGGGAAAGCCTCCTGCTCAAAGTGCCCGAATCGGGCATCGTGGCAAAGTGTCCCTTACCTAACCCTAACCCTAACCCTAACCCTGCTCAAAGTGCCCGAATCGGGCATCGTGGCAAAGTGTCCCTTACCTAACCCTAACCCTAACCCTAACCCTAACCCTAACGGATTTTCTTCATTATTATTTTTTTTTTTTTTTTTTTTTTTTTTTTTTTATTATTTCACCCCCTTTTTTTTTTTTTTTATTTTTTAATAATTTTATTTTGGTAGTATTAATTTCCGTTTCATTTTTCAATGTAATTTTCTTTTTTTCTGTCTTCATTTACCTTAAAAAAAAATTTCTATTGGATTGTCGTATTAAAACAAATTTTCTTAAAACTAAGTTATTTTTGCACACTAACCATTCCCCACTCACCCCCTTAAAAAAAATTTTTTTTCGTTCCTTTTTCGCATTTAGTATTAAAAAATTTTTTTCCTTAAAAATTTTTTTTCCCCTTTAAAAATAATTTTCTTTCTTTTTATTATTAAACATTGTTTTAAAAAATGTTTTTGGGTTACAATGCACACTGCTTATTCTTCACCTTTTTTAAAAAAACAGCTAATACTAGATTTAACTTTGCTCATTCATTTTTTACCATTTTTCTAGTCCCTCTTTTTCTCAGGAAAAGTTTTTTCTTTTTTTTCTTTTTCTCCCGCCCTCCCCCTTATTTTTCTTTTTCTCCCCCTCCTTTGATTTTCTATTTTTTAAAATATTTTTTTGTAATAAAAGACCACATAGGTACCATTCTAACCTAATTATGTTTCTGCTTTTAAATGTTTTACAGTGTTTTTATGGACCTGATGAAGACTGCATATTAGCAGTCGAAACGTTGTCCTTTGATTTTTGTGAATAAAGTTTGTTGCAAATCTTTCGCCATTGAATTTTTAAAAAAAGTTTTATTTGGACCTTTGATCTTTTTTATTGAATTAAATAAATTTTTAAAAAAAAGACTTTTATAATTTTTTAAAAAAAAAATTTTTTTCTCTTCTTTTAATTTTGACTTAAAAATTTTTTTTTTAAATTTTTTTAATCTTAAATTCGACCCCAAAAAGAATTTTTTAAAAAATTTTTTTTCTCAATTGGACCCTCTCAAAAAAATCAATTTTTTAAGAGATGTACCGGAACTCCCCGAATAGGGGCCCAGGAACCAGATGGAGATCCCCTCACAGGAGGATCCCCCACTCTCCACCAAACAGAAGAGGACGAATACAAAGAAGGGAGGGATGGACTCCCTCACCCCGCAGATACCACAGATCCTCTCCGCAAGACCACCGCAGACTTACCTACCGACCGGAACCGAGACCCAGACGGACCTCTCCAGACAGACCAAGGACTAGACGAGACTACCGTACTCCAACAGACTATGACAGACACAGACCTCTCTACCGCTCACCCTACACACAATCACATCCCAGACTCAGGACCTCCGGTTGGGTGGACCATGCCTTTCCATCTCCCCAGAGGAGATGGCCCCCGTTCAATCCCTAACCCTAACCCTAACCCTACAGAAAAATGCAGAAAAGACACCCTCTTGTGGCCAGAGAACATACTGCAAGTGTTTTTATTGGTTAAACCAGAAGATATTAATAAATGTAGCAGAAAATTTAACAGCAGAGCAAACCGGCTGCTTCTCGTAAACACTAGGTTGTAGATGCACAAAACAGGTACTATTGAAACCGTGGTGGTCACAAATGGGGGGGTACGCAAAGTTTCAACACCGGGAAAGCCTCCTGCTCAAAGTGCCCGAATCGGGCATCGTGGCAAAAGTGTCCCTTACCTAACCCTAACCCTAACCCTACCCTAACCCTAACCCTAACCCTACAGAAAAATGCAGAAAAGACACCCTCTTGTGGCCAGAGAACATACTGCAAGTGTCTTTATTGGTTAAACCAGAAGATGTTAATAAATGTAGCAGAAAATTTAACAGCAGAGCAAACCGGCTGCTTCTCCTAAACACTAGGTTGTAGATGCACAAAACAGGTACTATTGAAACCGTGGTGGTCACAAATGGGGGGGTACGCAAAGTTTCAACACCGGGAAAGCCTCCTGCTCAAAGTGCCCGAATCGGGCATCGTGGCAAAGTGTCCCTTACCTAACCCTAACCCTAACCCTAACCCTGCTCAAAGTGCCCGAATCGGGCATCGTGGCAAAGTGTCCCTTACCTAACCCTAACCCTAACCCTACCCTAACCCTAACCCTAATCCTAACCCTACAGAAAAATGCAGAAAAGACACCCTCTTGTGGCCAGAGAACATACTGCAAGTGTCTTTATTGGTTAAACCAGAAGATGTTAATAAATGTAGCAGAAAATTTAACAGCAGAGCAAACCGGCTGCTTCTCCTAAACACTAGGTTGTAGATGCACAAAACAGGTACTATTGAAACCGTGGTGGTCACAAATGGGGGGGTACGCAAAGTTTCAACACCGGGAAAGCCTCCTGCTCAAAGTGCCCGAATCGGGCATCGTGGCAAAGTGTCCCTTACCTAACCCTAACCCTACCCTAACCCTAACCCTACCCTAACCCTAACCCTAACCCTAACCCCTAACCCTAACCCCTAACCCCTAACCCTAACCCTAACCCTAACCCATTAAACCAGCGGACAAAGGAACAGCTATAGTCATCATGGACAAAGATCAATATATTTTTGAGGCACTTCGTCAACTTGAGGATGCCAGATACTACCAGAAACTCACCACCCCTCTTTACCACGATACTAAACAGTTAATTACTACCATCGTTACATCCCTCAAAGACCAAAAATTCATCAACAAGAAACAAAGCCAATATTTACAAGGCCCCACAGAACCCAGACCCAGAAAATTTTACATCCTCCCCAAGATTCATAAACCTCCGACCACCTGGACCATACCCCACCATATCCCCCCCGGACGACCCATAGTATCAGACTGTAATAGTGAATCATACAGATCGGCGGAATTTCTCGACTTCTACTTAACTCCCCTCTCCATACTCCATCCATCTTACATCCGAGATACTTACCACTTTATAGAAATCATATCATCACTCCACATTCCAACGGACAGTTTTCTCTTCACTATGGACGTGGATAACCTTTACACAAACATCCCAATAAACAACGGCTTACAGATCATTCAAGAAACCCTCCAGCGTCATCCTGACCCCAAAAGACCGGACAATCACATTCTACAACTACTCACAATAAATCTTACCAGAAATGATTTCATCTTCAATAATCAATATTACCTGCAGATTAAAGGCACAGCCATGGGGAAGAAGTTTGCGCCAGCCTACGCTAACCTCTACATGGCGAATTGGGAACAACAAGCCTTACGCAAGTGTAACAAACAACCACTCTGTTACTACAGGTATTTGGATGACATCTGGGGTATCTGGACTCATACACAACAGGACTTTTTGGACTTCATCCACATCCTCAATTCACATGACCCATCCATAACCCTCAAACACACCTCACATCCACACACAATAGACTTTCTAGACGTTACAACCTTCAAAGGCCCTCAGTTCACTCTCACACACACCCTAGACACTAAAGTATTTTTCAAACCGATGGACACACACGCCCTCCTTCATAAAACCAGCTTCCACCCACCCCATACATTTCAAAGCATCGTTAAATCGCAACTTCTCCGCTTCTCTAGGATCTGCAGCAGACCATCGGACCTCCATCAAGCCACCACAATCCTCTTTAAATCCCTTCGCCAGAGAGGCTATTCAAGATCATTCCTCCGCAGATGCTGGAAAACATTCAAACAACCCAAAAATACCACAACAGGTACCCGCATTCCACTATCACTTAAATACTTCCCTTCTCACCAACAGCTGGCAAAGAAGATTCGATATAACTTTAGAACCTTCAACAAATCGGATACCACCATCATCACAGCCTACCGACGCCATAAGAACCTCAAAGATCTCCTAGTCAAAGCATCACTACCCCCAGACCAACCCCTTTCCTCACCCTAACCAACTCCCCGGGCACCGGAACTCAACCTCAACCCTGCTTAAACCAACCTTGTGCCTCATCCTAACCACTCCTTTCATCCATCTCCTTTGGATCATACCCGGACCCTATCTCACTTAACATCCATCCCTTGCCTCATTCCAACCAACTCCCCTGGACGGATATCTAACCTTAACCCAACCGAAACAACTGGAATACACCCCACCTAATTTTTTCCCCCATCCCCCTTCATGCCAACCCTTTGCCTTATCCTAACCAGTCCCCCTGGACGGGTACCTAACCTCAATATGAGTGAGAGGAAAACCGGATAACACCGTCCTCATCACCCTTGCCCCTCTTCACCCAACCACCACTCAGTGGAAACACCTATTCCGGACAATACATCAACAAATTCCTCTTCCCCCACCGGCAACTACTTACCTCCTTCACCTACCTGGACCTTCCCCCGAACCGCATTGGAGCCCTCACATCCCCCCGGAAAATTCTCGACACTTACCTTCCAATCCTCAGATTCACCGCATCCATACTCCCCAAATAGGATATCTAATTACTTACCTTCATACTCTCTCCTTTTTCATCTGGACTCATATCCTCCAACCGAGATTCCTCACCACAACCTGCAAGAAAAAGATGACAACAATCACCACCCTCAGATTCCACACAGCAACCGAACAAGTAGGACCATGCCTCAGACATGGGGAACAACGAGACACCTGCGCACACACCTCAAGATGGCGCCCAACCCGAATACTCCCGGACTTTCACGAAGTATATGCACCATCATCTACCCCATCTTGGACTACCACACCCAAACTCAAATCACAGCTGACAACACTCACAATTACCCCCCCCACACCCAGACACCTCCCCACATAAGGACCCCAGCCAGAGCTAGCAGGCCCTCTCTGAACCAAGCCCGCAGCTCTGCCTGGTAAGTCCTACACCCTCCATCACCTCCATATGAATACCTTTCGGCTGATACAGTAGTTCTGTTAATCAATTTTTTTCAATATGTTACAGTGTTTTTATAATGTTCTTCTTCATGCTCACCACCCGCGCTCTTAAAATGTTATTATAATTCTTTTTGGGATTTTTTCTAAGTCACATTTATCCAGGTGTCCGGGTTTTTTCTTTACAATGTTAATAATCTGACCCCCCGCCACCTAGGACCCCCTTACGGATTTTCTTCATTATTATTTTTTTTTTTTTTTTTTTTTTTTATTATTTCACCCCCTTTTTTTTTTTTTTTTTTTTTTTTTAATAATTTTTATTTTGGTAGTATTAATTTCCGTTTCATTTTTCAATGTAATTTTTCTTTTTTTTCTGTCTTCATTTACCTTAAAAAAAAATTTCTATTGGATTGTCGTATTAAAACAAATTTTCTTAAAACTAAGTTATTTTTGCACACTAACCATTCCCCACTCACCCCCTTAAAAAAATTTTTTTTTTCGTTCCTTTTTCGCATTTAGTATTAAAAATTTTTTTTTCCTTAAAAAATTTTTTTCCCCTTTAAAAATAATTTTCTTTCTTTTAATTATTAAACATTGTTTTAAAAAATGTTTTTGGGGTTACAATGCACACTGCTTATTCTTCACCTTTTTTTAAAAAACAGCTAATACTAGATTTAACTTTGCTCATTCATTTTTTACCATTTTTCTAGTCCCTCTTTTTCTCAGGAAAAGTTTTTTCTTTTTTTTCTTTTTCTCCCGCCCTCCCCCTTATTTTTCTTTTTCTCCCCCTCCTTTGATTTTCTATTTTTTAAAATATTTTGTTGTAATAAAAGACCACATAGGTACCATTCTAACCTAATTATGTTTCTGCTTTTAAATGTTTTACAGTGTTTTTATGGACCTGATGAAGACTGCATATTAGCAGTCGAAACGTTGTCCTTTGATTTTTGTGAATAAAGTTTGTTGCAAATCTTTCGCCATTGAATTTTTAAAAAAAAAGTTTTATTTGGACCTTTGATCTTTTTTATTGAATTAAATAAATTTTTAAAAAAAAAGACTTTTATAATTTTTTAAAAAAAAATTTTTTTCTCTTCTTTTAATTTTGACTTAAAAAATTTTTTTTTTTATTTTTTTAATCTTAAATTCGACCCCAAAAAGAATTTTTTAAAAAAATTTTTTTCTCAATTGGACCCTCTCAAAAAAATCAATTTTTAAGAGATGTACCGGAACTCCCCGAATAGGGGCCCAGGAACCAGATGGAGATCCCCTCACAGGAGGATCCCCCACTCTCCACCAAACAGAAGAGGACGAATACAAAGAAGGGAGGGATGGACTCCCTCACCCCGCAGATACCACAGATCCTCTCCGCAAGACCACCGCAGACTTACCTACCGACCGGAACCGAGACCCAGACGGACCTCTCCAGACAGACCAAGGACTAGACGAGACTACCGTACTCCAACAGACTATGACAGACACAGACCTCTCTACCGCTCACCCTACACACAATCACATCCCAGACTCAGGACCTCCGGTTGGGTGGACCATGCCTTTCCATCTCCCCAGAGGAGATGGCCCCCGTTCAATCCCTAACCCTAACCCTAACCCTAACCCTACAGAAAAATGCAGAAAAGACACCCTCTTGTGGCCAGAGAACATACTGCAAGTGTTTTTATTGGTTAAACCAGAAGATATTAATAAATGTAGCAGAAAATTTAACAGCAGAGCAAACCGGCTGCTTCTCGTAAACACTAGGTTGTAGATGCACAAAACAGGTACTATTGAAACCGTGGTGGTCACAAATGGGGGGGTACGCAAAGTTTCAACACCGGGAAAGCCTCCTGCTCAAAGTGCCCGAATCGGGCATCGTGGCAAAGTGTCCCTTACCTAACCCTAACCCTAACCCTAACCCTAACCCTAACCCTAACCCTAACCCTAACCCTAACCCTAACCCTAACCCTAACCCTAACCCTAACCCTAACCCTAACCCTAACCCTAACCCTAACCCTAACCCTAACCCTAACCCTAACCCTAACCCTAACCCTAACCCTAACCCTAACCCTAACCCTAACCCTAACCCTAACCCTAACCCTAACCCTAACCCTAACCCTAACCCTAACCCTAACCCTAACCCTAACCCTAACCCTAACCCTAACCCTAACCCTAACCCTAACCCTAACCCTAACCCTAACCCTAACCCTAACCCTAACCCTAACCCTAACCCTAACCCTAACCCTAACCCTAACCCTAACCCTAACCCTAACCCTAACCCTAACCCTAACCCTAACCACCTAACCCTAACCCTAACCCTAACCCTAACCCTAACCCTAACCCTAACCCTAACCCTAACCCTAACCCTAACCCTAACCCTAACCCTAACCCTAACCCTAACCCTAACCCTAACCCTAACCCTAACCCTAACCCTAACCCTAACCCTAACCCTAACCCTAACCCTCCTAACCCTAACCCTAACCCTAACCCTAACCCTAACCCTAACCCTAACCCTAACCCTAACCCTAACCCTAACCCTAACCCTAACCCTAACCCTAACCCTCCGAATAAATACATTTTTTTTATTTTTTTTCTGAATAAAAACATTTTTTTAAAAAAAAGGAAAGAGAACTTGTCTTTTCTTTTTTTTGTGTATATATCATTATTTTCGGCTGAGATGGATTTGGACGGATGGACTACAGTTCACTACGGGCGACGGAGAAGATGGAACCGGATGCCACGGACGGATGGAACTGGTGGTTTAAGGATGGCCCGTGCACCACCTGCCCCCTGGAGGGGACAGGTCCCAAACTCTCTCCCTAACCCTAACCCTAACCCTAACCCTAACCCTAACCCTAACCCTAACCCTAACCCTAACCCTAACCCTAATTTCTCGACTTCTACTTAACTCCCCTCTCCATACTCCATCCATCTTACATCCGAGATACTTACCACTTTATAGAAATCATATCATCACTCCACATTCCAACGGACAGTTTTCTCTTCACTATGGACGTGGATAACCTTTACACAAACATCCCAATAAACAACGGCTTACAGATCATTCAAGAAACCCTCCAGCGTCATCCTGACCCCAAAAGACCGGACAATCACATTCTACAACTACTCACAATAAATCTTACCAGAAATGATTTCATCTTCAATAATCAATATTACCTGCAGATTAAAGGCACAGCCATGGGGAAGAAGTTTGCGCCAGCCTACGCTAACCTCTACATGGCGAATTGGGAACAACAAGCCTTACGCAAGTGTAACAAACAACCACTCTGTTACTACAGGTATTTGGATGACATCTGGGGTATCTGGACTCATACACAACAGGACTTTTTGGACTTCATCCACATCCTCAATTCACATGACCCATCCATAACCCTCAAACACACCTCACATCCACACACAATAGACTTTCTAGACGTTACAACCTTCAAAGGCCCTCAGTTCACTCTCACACACACCCTAGACACTAAAGTATTTTTCAAACCGATGGACACACACGCCCTCCTTCATAAAACCAGCTTCCACCCACCCCATACATTTCAAAGCATCGTTAAATCGCAACTTCTCCGCTTCTCTAGGATCTGCAGCAGACCATCGGACCTCCATCAAGCCACCACAATCCTCTTTAAATCCCTTCGCCAGAGAGGCTATTCAAGATCATTCCTCCGCAGATGCTGGAAAACATTCAAACAACCCAAAAATACCACAACAGGTACCCGCATTCCACTATCACTTAAATACTTCCCTTCTCACCAACAGCTGGCAAAGAAGATTCGATATAACTTTAGAACCTTCAACAAATCGGATACCACCATCATCACAGCCTACCGACGCCATAAGAACCTCAAAGATCTCCTAGTCAAAGCATCACTACCCCCAGACCAACCCCTTTCCTCACCCTAACCAACTCCCCGGGCACCGGAACTCAACCTCAACCCTGCTTAAACCAACCTTGTGCCTCATCCTAACCACTCCTTTCATCCATCTCCTTTGGATCACACCCGGACCCTATCTCACTTAACATCCATCCCTTGCCTCATTCCAACCAACTCCCCTGGACGGATATCTAACCTTAACCCAACCGAAACAACTGGAATACACCCCACCTAATTTTTTCCCCCATCCCCCTTCATGCCAACCCTTTGCCTTATCCTAACCAGTCCCCCTGGACGGGTACCTAACCTCAATATGAGTGAGAGGAAAACCGGATAACACCGTCCTCATCACCCTTGCCCCTCTTCACCCAACCACCACTCAGTGGAAACACCTATTCCGGACAATACATCAACAAATTCCTCTTCCCCCACCGGCAACTACTTACCTCCTTCACCTACCTGGACCTTCCCCCGAACCGCATTGGAGCCCTCACATCCCCCCGGAAAATTCTCGACACTTACCTTCCAATCCTCAGATTCACCGCATCCATACTCCCCAAATAGGATATCTAATTACTTACCTTCATACTCTCTCCTTTTTCATCTGGACTCATATCCTCCAACCGAGATTCCTCACCACAACCTGCAAGAAAAAGATGACAACAATCACCACCCTCAGATTCCACACAGCAACCGAACAAGTAGGACCATGCCTCAGACATGGGGAACAACGAGACACCTGCGCACACACCTCAAGATGGCGCCCAACCCGAATACTCCCGGACTTTCACGAAGTATATGCACCATCATCTACCCCATCTTGGACTACCACACCCAAACTCAAATCACAGCTGACAACACTCACAATTACCCCCCCACACCCAGACACCTCCCCACATAAGGACCCCAGCCAGAGCTAGCAGGCCCTCTCTGAACCAAGCCCGCAGCTCTGCCTGGTAAGTCCTACACCCTCCATCACCTCCATATGAATACCTTTCGGCTGATACAGTAGTTCTGTTAATCAATTTTTTTCAATATGTTACAGTGTTTTTATAATGTTCTTCTTCATGCTCACCACCCGCGCTCTTAAAATGTTATTATAATTCTTTTTGGGATTTTTTCTAAGTCACATTTATCCAGGTGTCCGGGTTTTTTCTTTACAATGTTAATAATCTGACCCCCCGCCACCTAGGACCCCCTTACGGATTTTCTTCATTATTATTTTTTTTTTTTTTTTTTTTTTTTTTTTTTATTTCTCCCCCTTTTTTTTTTTTTTTTTTTTTTTTTAATAATTTTTATTTTGGTAGTATTAATTTCCGTTTCATTTTTCAATGTAATTTTCTTTTTTTCTGTCTTCATTTACCTTAAAAAAAAATTTCTATTGGATTGTCGTATTAAAACAAATTTTCTTAAAACTAAGTTATTTTTGCACACTAACCATTCCCCACTCACCCCCTTAAAAAAATTTTTTTTTCGTTCCTTTTTCGCATTTAGTATTAAAAAATTTTTTTCCTTAAAAATTTTTTTTCCCCTTTAAAAATAATTTTCTTTCTTTTAATTATTAAACATTGTTTTAAAAAATGTTTTTGGGGTTACAATGCACACTGCTTATTCTTCACCTTTTTTAAAAAAACAGCTAATACTAGATTTAACTTTGCTCATTCATTTTTTACCATTTTTCTAGTCCCTCTTTTTCTCAGGAAAAGTTTTTTCTTTTTTTTCTTTTTCTCCCGCCCTCCCCCTTATTTTTCTTTTTCTCCCCCTCCTTTGATTTTCTATTTTTTAAAATATTTTGTTGTAATAAAAGACCACATAGGTACCATTCTAACCTAATTATGTTTCTGCTTTTAAATGTTTTACAGTGTTTTTATGGACCTGATGAAGACTGCATATTAGCAGTCGAAACGTTGTCCTTTGATTTTTGTGAATAAAGTTTGTTGCAAATCTTTCGCCATTGAATTTTTAAAAAAAGTTTTATTTGGACCTTTGATCTTTTTTATTGAATTAAATAAATTTTAAAAAAAAAGACTTTTATAATTTTTTAAAAAAAAAATTTTTTCTCTTCTTTTAATTTTGACTTAAAAATTTTTTTTTAAAATTTTTTTAATCTTAAATTCGACCCCAAAAAGAATTTTTTAAAAATTTTTTTTTCTCAATTGGACCCTCTCAAAAAAATCAATTTTTAAGAGATGTACCGGAACTCCCCGAATAGGGGCCCAGGAACCAGATGGAGATCCCCTCACAGGAGGATCCCCCACTCTCCACCAAACAGAAGAGGACGAATACAAAGAAGGGAGGGATGGACTCCCTCACCCCGCAGATACCACAGATCCTCTCCGCAAGACCACCGCAGACTTACCTACCGACCGGAACCGAGACCCAGACGGACCTCTCCAGACAGACCAAGGACTAGACGAGACTACCGTACTCCAACAGACTATGACAGACACAGACCTCTCTACCGCTCACCCTACACACAATCACATCCCAGACTCAGGACCTCCGGTTGGGTGGACCATGCCTTTCCATCTCCCCAGAGGAGATGGCCCCCGTTCAATCCCTAACCCTAACCCTAACCCTACAGAAAAATGCAGAAAAGACACCCTCTTGTGGCCAGAGAACATACTGCAAGTGTTTTTATTGGTTAAACCAGAAGATATTAATAAATGTAGCAGAAAATTTAACAGCAGAGCAAACCGGCTGCTTCTCGTAAACACTAGGTTGTAGATGCACAAAACAGGTACTATTGAAACCGTGGTGGTCACAAATGGGGGGGTACGCAAAGTTTCAACACCGGGAAAGCCTCCTGCTCAAAGTGCCCGAATCGGGCATCGTGGCAAAGTGTCCCTTACCTAACCCTAACCCTAACCCTAACCCTACCCTAACCCTAACCCTAACCCTACAGAAAAATGCAGAAAAGACACCCTCTTGTGGCCAGAGAACATACTGCAAGTGTCTTTATTGGTTAAACCAGAAGATGTTAATAAATGTAGCAGAAAATTTAACAGCAGAGCAAACCGGCTGCTTCTCCTAAACACTAGGTTGTAGATGCACAAAACAGGTACTATTGAAACCGTGGTGGTCACAAATGGGGGGGTACGCAAAGTTTCAACACCGGGAAAGCCTCCTGCTCAAAGTGCCCGAATCGGGCATCGTGGCAAAGTGTCCCTTACCTAACCCTAACCCTAACCCTAACCCTGCTCAAAGTGCCCGAATCGGGCATCGTGGCAAAGTGTCCCTTACCTAACCCTAACCCTAACCCTAACCCTAACCCTAACGGATTTTCTTCATTATTATTTTTTTTTTTTTTTTTTTTTTTTTTTTTTTTTATTATTTCACCCCCTTTTTTTTTTTTTTTATTTTTTAATAATTTTTATTTTGGTAGTATTAATTTCCGTTTCATTTTTCAATGTAATTTTCTTTTTTTCTGTCTTCATTTACCTTAAAAAAAAATTTCTATTGGATTGTCGTATTAAAACAAATTTTCTTAAAACTAAGTTATTTTTGCACACTAACCATTCCCCACTCACCCCCTTAAAAAAAATTTTTTTTCGTTCCTTTTTCGCATTTAGTATTAAAAAATTTTTTTCCTTAAAAATTTTTTTTCCCCTTTAAAAATAATTTTCTTTCTTTTAATTATTAAACATTGTTTTAAAAAATGTTTTTGGGGTTACAATGCACACTGCTTATTCTTCACCTTTTTTAAAAAAACAGCTAATACTAGATTTAACTTTGCTCATTCATTTTTTACCATTTTTCTAGTCCCTCTTTTTCTCAGGAAAAGTTTTTTCTTTTTTTTTCTTTTTCTCCCGCCCTCCCCCTTATTTTTCTTTTTCTCCCCCTCCTTTGATTTTCTATTTTTTAAAATATTTTGTTGTAATAAAAGACCACATAGGTACCATTCTAACCTAATTATGTTTCTGCTTTTAAATGTTTTACAGTGTTTTTATGGACCTGATGAAGACTGCATATTAGCAGTCGAAACGTTGTCCTTTGATTTTTGTGAATAAAGTTTGTTGCAAATCTTTCGCCATTGAATTTTTAAAAAAAGTTTTATTTGGACCTTTGATCTTTTTTATTGAATTAAATAAATTTTTAAAAAAAAGACTTTTATAATTTTTTAAAAAAAAATTTTTTTCTCTTCTTTTAATTTTGACTTAAAAATTTTTTTTTTAAATTTTTTTAATCTTAAATTCGACCCCAAAAAGAATTTTTTAAAAAATTTTTTTTCTCAATTGGACCCTCTCAAAAAAATCAATTTTTAAGAGATGTACCGGAACTCCCCGAATAGGGGCCCAGGAACCAGATGGAGATCCCCTCACAGGAGGATCCCCCACTCTCCACCAAACAGAAGAGGACGAATACAAAGAAGGGAGGGATGGACTCCCTCACCCCGCAGATACCACAGATCCTCTCCGCAAGACCACCGCAGACTTACCTACCGACCGGAACCGAGACCCAGACGGACCTCTCCAGACAGACCAAGGACTAGACGAGACTACCGTACTCCAACAGACTATGACAGACACAGACCTCTCTACCGCTCACCCTACACACAATCACATCCCAGACTCAGGACCTCCGGTTGGGTGGACCATGCCTTTCCATCTCCCCAGAGGAGATGGCCCCCGTTCAATCCCTAACCCTAACCCTAACCCTACAGAAAAATGCAGAAAAGACACCCTCTTGTGGCCAGAGAACATACTGCAAGTGTTTTTATTGGTTAAACCAGAAGATATTAATAAATGTAGCAGAAAATTTAACAGCAGAGCAAACCGGCTGCTTCTCGTAAACACTAGGTTGTAGATGCACAAAACAGGTACTATTGAAACCGTGGTGGTCACAAATGGGGGGGTACGCAAAGTTTCAACACCGGGAAAGCCTCCTGCTCAAAGTGCCCGAATCGGGCATCGTGGCAAAGTGTCCCTTACCTAACCCTAACCCTAACCCTACCCTAACCCTAACCCTAACCCTACAGAAAAATGCAGAAAAGACACCCTCTTGTGGCCAGAGAACATACTGCAAGTGTCTTTATTGGTTAAACCAGAAGATGTTAATAAATGTAGCAGAAAATTTAACAGCAGAGCAAACCGGCTGCTTCTCCTAAACACTAGGTTGTAGATGCACAAAACAGGTACTATTGAAACCGTGGTGGTCACAAATGGGGGGGTACGCAAAGTTTCAACACCGGGAAAGCCTCCTGCTCAAAGTGCCCGAATCGGGCATCGTGGCAAAGTGTCCCTTACCTAACCCTAACCCTAACCCTAACCCTGCTCAAAGTGCCCGAATCGGGCATCGTGGCAAAGTGTCCCTTACCTAACCCTAACCCTAACCCTACCCTAACCCTAACCCTAATCCTAACCCTACAGAAAAATGCAGAAAAGACACCCTCTTGTGGCCAGAGAACATACTGCAAGTGTCTTTATTGGTTAAACCAGAAGATGTTAATAAATGTAGCAGAAAATTTAACAGCAGAGCAAACCGGCTGCTTCTCCTAAACACTAGGTTGTAGATGCACAAAACAGGTACTATTGAAACCGTGGTGGTCACAAATGGGGGGGTACGCAAAGTTTCAACACCGGGAAAGCCTCCTGCTCAAAGTGCCCGAATCGGGCATCGTGGCAAAGTGTCCCTTACCTAACCCTAACCCTACCCTAACCCTAACCCTACCCTAACCCTAACCCTAACCCTAACCCCTAACCCTAACCCCTAACCCCTAACCCTAACCCTAACCCTAACCCATTAAACCAGCGGACAAAGGAACAGCTATAGTCATCATGGACAAAGATCAATATATTTTTGAGGCACTTTGTCAACTTGAGGATGCCAGATACTACCAGAAACTCACCACCCCTCTTTACCACGATACTAAACAGTTAATTACTACCATCGTTACATCCCTCAAAGACCAAAAATTCATCAACAAGAAACAAAGCCAATATTTACAAGGCCCCACAGAACCCAGACCCAGAAAATTTTACATCCTCCCCAAGATTCATAAACCTCCGACCACCTGGACCATACCCCATCATATCCCCCCCGGACGACCCATAGTATCAGACTGTAATAGTGAATCATACAGATCGGCGGAATTTCTCGACTTCTACTTAACTCCCCTCTCCATACTCCACCCATCTTACATCCGAGATACTTACCACTTTATAGAAATCATATCATCACTCCACATTCCAACGGACAGCTTTCTCTTCACTATGGACGTGGATAACCTTTACACAAACATCCCAATAAACAACGGCTTACAGATCATTCAAGAAACCCTCCAGCGTCATCCTGACCCCAAAAGACCGGACAATCACATTCTACAACTACTCACAATAAATCTTACCAGAAATGATTTCATCTTCAATAATCAATATTACCTGCAGATTAAAGGCACAGCCATGGGGAAGAAGTTTGCGCCAGCCTACGCTAACCTCTACATGGCGAATTGGGAACAACAAGCCTTACGCAAGTGTAACAAACAACCACTCTGTTACTACAGGTATTTGGATGACATCTGGGGTATCTGGACTCATACACAACAGGACTTTTTGGACTTCATCCACATCCTCAATTCACATGACCCATCCATAACCCTCAAACACACCTCACATCCACACACAATAGACTTTCTAGACGTTACAACCTTCAAAGGCCCTCAGTTCACTCTCACACACACCCTAGACACTAAAGTATTTTTCAAACCGATGGACACACACGCCCTCCTTCATAAAACCAGCTTCCACCCACCCCATACATTTCAAAGCATCGTTAAATCGCAACTTCTCCGCTTCTCTAGGATCTGCAGCAGACCATCGGACCTCCATCAAGCCACCACAATCCTCTTTAAATCCCTTCGCCAGAGAGGCTATTCAAGATCATTCCTCCGCAGATGCTGGAAAACATTCAAACAACCCAAAAATACCACAACAGGTACCCGCATTCCACTATCACTTAAATACTTCCCTTCTCACCAACAGCTGGCAAAGAAGATTCGACATAACTTCCAAACCTCCAACAAATCGGATACCACCATCATTACAGCCTACCGACGCCATAAGAACCTCAAAGATCTCCTAGTCAAAGCATCACTACCCCCAGACCAACCCCTTTCCTTACCCTAACCAACTCCCCGGGCACCGGAACTCAACCTCAACCCTGCTTAAACCAACCTTGTGCCTCATCCTAACCACTCCTTTCATCCATCTCCTTTGGATCACACCCGGACCCTATCTCACTTAACATCCATCCCTTGCCTCATTCCAACCAACTCCCCTGGACGGATACCTAACCTTAACCCAACCGAAACAACTGGAATACACCCCACCTAATTTTTTCCCCCATCCCCCTTCATGCCAACCCTTTGCCTTATCCTAACCAGTCCCCCTGGACGGGTACCTAACCTCAATATGAGTGAGAGGAAAACCGGATAACACCGTCCTCATCACCCTTGCCCCTCTTCACCCAACCACCACTCAGTGGAAACACCTATTCCGGACAATACATCAACAAATTCCTCTTCCCCCACCGGCAACTACTTACCTCCTCCACCTACCTGGACCTTCCCCCGAACCGCATTGGAGCCCTCACATCCCCCCGGAAAATTCTCGACACTTACCTTCCAATCCTCAGATTCACCGCATCCATACTCCCCAAATAGGATATCTAATTACTTACCTTCATACTCTCTCCTTTTTCATCTGGACTCATATCCTCCAACCGAGATTCCTCACCACAACCTGCAAGAAAAAGATGACAACAATCACCACCCTCAGATTCCAGACAGCAACCGAACAAGTAGGACCATGCCTCAGACATGAGGAACAACGAGACACCTGCGCACACACCTCAAGATGGCGGCCAACCCGAATACTCCCGGACTTTCACGAAGTATATGCACCATCATCTACCCCATCTTGGACTACCACACCCAAACTCAAATCACAGCTGACAACACTCACAATTACCCCCCCACACCCAGACACCTCCCCACATAAGGACCCCAGCCAGAGCTAGCAGGCCCTCTCTGAACCAAGCCCGCAGCTCTGCCTGGTAAGTCCTACACCCTCCATCACCTCCATATGAATACCTTTCGGCTGATACAGTAGTTCTGTTAATCAATTTTTTTCAATATGTTACAGTGTTTTTATAATGTTCTTCTTCATGCTCACCACCCGCGCTCTTAAAATGTTATTATAATTCTTTTTGGGATTTTTTCTAAGTCACATTTATCCAGGTGTCCGGGTTTTTTCTTTACAATGTTAATAATCTGACCCCCCGCCACCTAGGACCCCCTTACGGATTTTCTTCATTATTATTTTTTTTTTTTTTTTTTATTTTTATTATTTCACCCCCTTTTTTTATTTTTTAATAATTTTTATTTTGGTAGTATTAATTTCCGTTTCATTTTTCAATGTAATTTTTCTTTTTTTTCTGTCTTCATTTACCTTAAAAAAAAATTTCTATTGGATTGTCGTATTAAAACAAATTTTCTTAAAACTAAGTTATTTTTGCACACTAACCATTCCCCACTCACCCCCTTAAAAAAATTTTTTTTTTTCGTTCCTTTTTCGCATTTAGTATTAAAAATTTTTTTTTCCTTAAAAAATTTTTTTCCCCTTTAAAAATAATTTTCTTTCTTTTAATTATTAAACATTGTTTTAAAAAATGTTTTTGGGGTTACAATGCACACTGCTTATTCTTCACCTTTTTTTAAAAAACAGCTAATACTAGATTTAACTTTGCTCATTCATTTTTTACCATTTTTCTAGTCCCTCTTTTTCTCAGGAAAAGTTTTTTCTTTTTTTTCTTTTTCTCCCGCCCTCCCCCTTATTTTTCTTTTTCTCCCCCTCCTTTGATTTTCTATTTTTTAAAATATTTTGTTGTAATAAAAGACCACATAGGTACCATTCTAACCTAATTATGTTTCTGCTTTTAAATGTTTTACAGTGTTTTTATGGACCTGATGAAGACTGCATATTAGCAGTCGAAACGTTGTCCTTTGATTTTTGTGAATAAAGTTTGTTGCAAATCTTTCGCCATTGAATTTTTAAAAAAAAAGTTTTATTTGGACCTTTGATCTTTTTTATTGAATTAAATAAATTTTTAAAAAAAAGACTTTTATAATTTTTTAAAAAAAAATTTTTTTCTCTTCTTTTAATTTTGACTTAAAAAATTTTTTTTTTTATTTTTTTAATCTTAAATTCGACCCCAAAAAGAATTTTTTAAAAAAATTTTTTTCTCAATTGGACCCTCTCAAAAAAATCAATTTTTAAGAGATGTACCGGAACTCCCCGAATAGGGGCCCAGGAACCAGATGGAGATCCCCTCACAGGAGGATCCCCCACTCTCCACCAAACAGAAGAGGACGAATACAAAGAAGGGAGGGATGGACTCCCTCACCCCGCAGATACCACAGATCCTCTCCGCAAGACCACCGCAGACTTACCTACCGACCGGAACCGAGACCCAGACGGACCTCTCCAGACAGACCAAGGACTAGACGAGACTACCGTACTCCAACAGACTATGACAGACACAGACCTCTCTACCGCTCACCCTACACACAATCACATCCCAGACTCAGGACCTCCGGTTGGGTGGACCATGCCTTTCCATCTCCCCAGAGGAGATGGCCCCCGTTCAATCCCTAACCCTAACCCTAACCCTAACCCTACAGAAAAATGCAGAAAAGACACCCTCTTGTGGCCAGAGAACATACTGCAAGTGTTTTTATTGGTTAAACCAGAAGATATTAATAAATGTAGCAGAAAATTTAACAGCAGAGCAAACCGGCTGCTTCTCGTAAACACTAGGTTGTAGATGCACAAAACAGGTACTATTGAAACCGTGGTGGTCACAAATGGGGGGGTACGCAAAGTTTCAACACCGGGAAAGCCTCCTGCTCAAAGTGCCCGAATCGGGCATCGTGGCAAAGTGTCCCTTACCTAACCCTAACCCTAACCCTAACCCTAACCCTAACCCTAACCCTAACCCTAACCCTAACCCTAACCCTAACCCTAACCCTAACCCTAACCCTAACCCTAACCCTAACCCTAACCCTAACCCTAACCCTAACCCTAACCCTAACCCTAACCCTAACCCTAACCCTAACCCTAACCCTAACCCTAACCCTAACCCTAACCCTAACCCTAACCCTAACCCTAACCCTAACCCTAACCCTAACCCTAACCCTAACCCTAACCCTAACCCTAACCCTAACCCTAACCCTAACCCTAACCCTAACCCTAACCCTAACCCTAACCCTAAACCCTAACCCTAACCCTAACCCTAACCCTAACCCTAACCCTAACCCTAACCCTAACCCTAACCCTAACCCTAACCCTAACCCTAACCCTAACCCTAACCCTAACCCTAACCCTAACCTAACCCTAACCCTAACCCTAACCCTAACCCTAACCCTAACCCTAACCCTAACCCTAACCCTAACCCTAACCCTAACCCTAACCCTAACCCTAACCCTAACCCTAACCCTAACCCTAACCCTAACCCTAACCCTAACCCTCCTAACCCTAACCCTAACCCTAACCCTAACCCTAACCCTAACCCTAACCCTAACCCTAACCCTAACCCTAACCCTAACCCTAACCCTAACCCTAACCCTCCGAATAAATACATTTTTTTTATTTTTTTTCTGAATAAAAACATTTTTTTAAAAAAAAGGAAAGAGAACTTGTCTTTTCTTTTTTTTGTGTATATATCATTATTTTCGGCTGAGATGGATTTGGACGGATGGACTACAGTTCACTACGGGCGACGGAGAAGATGGAACCGGATGCCACGGACGGATGGAACTGGTGGTTTAAGGATGGCCCGTGCACCACCTGCCCCCTGGAGGGGACAGGTCCCAAACTCTCTCCCTAACCCTAACCCTAACCCTAACCCTAACCCTAACCCTAACCCTAACCCTAACCCTAACCCTAACCCTAATTTCTCGACTTCTACTTAACTCCCCTCTCCATACTCCATCCATCTTACATCCGAGATACTTACCACTTTATAGAAATCATATCATCACTCCACATTCCAACGGACAGTTTTCTCTTCACTATGGACGTGGATAACCTTTACACAAACATCCCAATAAACAACGGCTTACAGATCATTCAAGAAACCCTCCAGCGTCATCCTGACCCCAAAAGACCGGACAATCACATTCTACAACTACTCACAATAAATCTTACCAGAAATGATTTCATCTTCAATAATCAATATTACCTGCAGATTAAAGGCACAGCCATGGGGAAGAAGTTTGCGCCAGCCTACGCTAACCTCTACATGGCGAATTGGGAACAACAAGCCTTACGCAAGTGTAACAAACAACCACTCTGTTACTACAGGTATTTGGATGACATCTGGGGTATCTGGACTCATACACAACAGGACTTTTTGGACTTCATCCACATCCTCAATTCACATGACCCATCCATAACCCTCAAACACACCTCACATCCACACACAATAGACTTTCTAGACGTTACAACCTTCAAAGGCCCTCAGTTCACTCTCACACACACCCTAGACACTAAAGTATTTTTCAAACCGATGGACACACACGCCCTCCTTCATAAAACCAGCTTCCACCCACCCCATACATTTCAAAGCATCGTTAAATCGCAACTTCTCCGCTTCTCTAGGATCTGCAGCAGACCATCGGACCTCCATCAAGCCACCACAATCCTCTTTAAATCCCTTCGCCAGAGAGGCTATTCAAGATCATTCCTCCGCAGATGCTGGAAAACATTCAAACAACCCAAAAATACCACAACAGGTACCCGCATTCCACTATCACTTAAATACTTCCCTTCTCACCAACAGCTGGCAAAGAAGATTCGATATAACTTTAGAACCTTCAACAAATCGGATACCACCATCATCACAGCCTACCGACGCCATAAGAACCTCAAAGATCTCCTAGTCAAAGCATCACTACCCCCAGACCAACCCCTTTCCTCACCCTAACCAACTCCCCGGGCACCGGAACTCAACCTCAACCCTGCTTAAACCAACCTTGTGCCTCATCCTAACCACTCCTTTCATCCATCTCCTTTGGATCATACCCGGACCCTATCTCACTTAACATCCATCCCTTGCCTCATTCCAACCAACTCCCCTGGACGGATATCTAACCTTAACCCAACCGAAACAACTGGAATACACCCCACCTAATTTTTTCCCCCATCCCCCTTCATGCCAACCCTTTGCCTTATCCTAACCAGTCCCCCTGGACGGGTACCTAACCTCAATATGAGTGAGAGGAAAACCGGATAACACCGTCCTCATCACCCTTGCCCCTCTTCACCCAACCACCACTCAGTGGAAACACCTATTCCGGACAATACATCAACAAATTCCTCTTCCCCCACCGGCAACTACTTACCTCCTTCACCTACCTGGACCTTCCCCCGAACCGCATTGGAGCCCTCACATCCCCCCGGAAAATTCTCGACACTTACCTTCCAATCCTCAGATTCACCGCATCCATACTCCCCAAATAGGATATCTAATTACTTACCTTCATACTCTCTCCTTTTTCATCTGGACTCACATCCTCCAACCGAGATTCCTCACCACAACCTGCAAGAAAAAGATGACAACAATCACCACCCTCAAAATCCAGACAGCAACCAAACAAGTAGGACCATGCCTCAGACATGGGGAACAACGAGACACCTGCGCACACACCTCAAGATGGCGCCCAACCCGAATACTCCCGGACTTTCACGAAGTATATGCACCATCATCTACCCCATCTTGGACTACCACACCCAAACTCAAATCACAGCTGACAACACTCACAATTACCCCCCCACACCCAGACACCTCCCCACATAAGGACCCCAGCCAGAGCTAGCAGGCCCTCTCTGAACCAAGCCCGCAGCTCTGCCTGGTAAGTCCTACACCCTCCATCACCTCCATATGAATACCTTTCGGCTGATACAGTAGTTCTGTTAATCAATTTTTTTCAATATGTTACAGTGTTTTTATAATGTTCTTCTTCATGCTCACCACCCGCGCTCTTAAAATGTTATTATAATTCTTTTTGGGATTTTTTCTAAGTCACATTTATCCAGGTGTCCGGGTTTTTTCTTTACAATGTTAATAATCTGACCCCCCGCCACCTAGGACCCCCTTACGGATTTTCTTCATTATTATTTTTTTTTTTTTTTTTTTTTTTTTTTTATTATTTCACCCCCTTTTTTTTTTTTTTTTTTTTTTTTAATAATTTTTATTTTGGTAGTATTAATTTCCGTTTCATTTTTCAATGTAATTTTCTTTTTTTCTGTCTTCATTTACCTTAAAAAAAAATTTCTATTGGATTGTCGTATTAAAACAAATTTTCTTAAAACTAAGTTATTTTTGCACACTAACCATTCCCCACTCACCCCCTTAAAAAAATTTTTTTTTCGTTCCTTTTTCGCATTTAGTATTAAAAAATTTTTTTCCTTAAAAATTTTTTTTCCCCTTTAAAAATAATTTTCTTTCTTTTAATTATTAAACATTGTTTTAAAAAATGTTTTTGGGGTTACAATGCACACTGCTTATTCTTCACCTTTTTTAAAAAAACAGCTAATACTAGATTTAACTTTGCTCATTCATTTTTTACCATTTTTCTAGTCCCTCTTTTTCTCAGGAAAAGTTTTTTCTTTTTTTTCTTTTTCTCCCGCCCTCCCCCTTATTTTTCTTTTTCTCCCCCTCCTTTGATTTTCTATTTTTTAAAATATTTTGTTGTAATAAAAGACCACATAGGTACCATTCTAACCTAATTATGTTTCTGCTTTTAAATGTTTTACAGTGTTTTTATGGACCTGATGAAGACTGCATATTAGCAGTCGAAACGTTGTCCTTTGATTTTTGTGAATAAAGTTTGTTGCAAATCTTTCGCCATTGAATTTTTAAAAAAAGTTTTATTTGGACCTTTGATCTTTTTTATTGAATTAAATAAATTTTAAAAAAAAAGACTTTTATAATTTTTTAAAAAAAAAATTTTTTCTCTTCTTTTAATTTTGACTTAAAAATTTTTTTTTTAAAATTTTTTTAATCTTAAATTCGACCCCAAAAAGAATTTTTTAAAAATTTTTTTTTCTCAATTGGACCCTCTCAAAAAAATCAATTTTTAAGAGATGTACCGGAACTCCCCGAATAGGGGCCCAGGAACCAGATGGAGATCCCCTCACAGGAGGATCCCCCACTCTCCACCAAACAGAAGAGGACGAATACAAAGAAGGGAGGGATGGACTCCCTCACCCCGCAGATACCACAGATCCTCTCCGCAAGACCACCGCAGACTTACCTACCGACCGGAACCGAGACCCAGACGGACCTCTCCAGACAGACCAAGGACTAGACGAGACTACCGTACTCCAACAGACTATGACAGACACAGACCTCTCTACCGCTCACCCTACACACAATCACATCCCAGACTCAGGACCTCCGGTTGGGTGGACCATGCCTTTCCATCTCCCCAGAGGAGATGGCCCCCGTTCAATCCCTAACCCTAACCCTAACCCTACAGAAAAATGCAGAAAAGACACCCTCTTGTGGCCAGAGAACATACTGCAAGTGTTTTTATTGGTTAAACCAGAAGATATTAATAAATGTAGCAGAAAATTTAACAGCAGAGCAAACCGGCTGCTTCTCGTAAACACTAGGTTGTAGATGCACAAAACAGGTACTATTGAAACCGTGGTGGTCACAAATGGGGGGGTACGCAAAGTTTCAACACCGGGAAAGCCTCCTGCTCAAAGTGCCCGAATCGGGCATCGTGGCAAAGTGTCCCTTACCTAACCCTAACCCTAACCCTAACCCTACCCTAACCCTAACCCTAACCCTACAGAAAAATGCAGAAAAGACACCCTCTTGTGGCCAGAGAACATACTGCAAGTGTCTTTATTGGTTAAACCAGAAGATGTTAATAAATGTAGCAGAAAATTTAACAGCAGAGCAAACCGGCTGCTTCTCCTAAACACTAGGTTGTAGATGCACAAAACAGGTACTATTGAAACCGTGGTGGTCACAAATGGGGGGGTACGCAAAGTTTCAACACCGGGAAAGCCTCCTGCTCAAAGTGCCCGAATCGGGCATCGTGGCAAAGTGTCCCTTACCTAACCCTAACCCTAACCCTAACCCTGCTCAAAGTGCCCGAATCGGGCATCGTGGCAAAGTGTCCCTTACCTAACCCTAACCCTAACCCTAACCCTAACCCTAACGGATTTTCTTCATTATTATTTTTTTTTTTTTTTTTTTTTTTTTTTTTTTTTTTATTATTTCACCCCCTTTTTTTTTTTTTTTATTTTTTAATAATTTTTATTTTGGTAGTATTAATTTCCGTTTCATTTTTCAATGTAATTTTCTTTTTTTCTGTCTTCATTTACCTTAAAAAAAAATTTCTATTGGATTGTCGTATTAAAACAAATTTTCTTAAAACTAAGTTATTTTTGCACACTAACCATTCCCCACTCACCCCCTTAAAAAAAATTTTTTTTCGTTCCTTTTTCGCATTTAGTATTAAAAAATTTTTTTCCTTAAAAATTTTTTTTCCCCTTTAAAAATAATTTTCTTTCTTTTAATTATTAAACATTGTTTTAAAAAATGTTTTTGGGGTTACAATGCACACTGCTTATTCTTCACCTTTTTTAAAAAAACAGCTAATACTAGATTTAACTTTGCTCATTCATTTTTTACCATTTTTCTAGTCCCTCTTTTTCTCAGGAAAAGTTTTTTCTTTTTTTTCTTTTTCTCCCGCCCTCCCCCTTATTTTTCTTTTTCTCCCCCTTCTTTGATTTTCTATTTTTTAAAATATTTTGTTGTAATAAAAGACCACATAGGTACCATTCTAACCTAATTATGTTTCTGCTTTTAAATGTTTTACAGTGTTTTTATGGACCTGATGAAGACTGCATATTAGCAGTCGAAACGTTGTCCTTTGATTTTTGTGAATAAAGTTTGTTGCAAATCTTTCGCCATTGAATTTTTAAAAAAAGTTTTATTTGGACCTTTGATCTTTTTTATTGAATTAAATAAATTTTTAAAAAAAAGACTTTTATAATTTTTTAAAAAAAAATTTTTTTCTCTTCTTTTAATTTTGACTTAAAAATTTTTTTTTTAAATTTTTTTAATCTTAAATTCGACCCCAAAAAGAATTTTTTAAAAAATTTTTTTTCTCAATTGGACCCTCTCAAAAAAATCAATTTTTAAGAGATGTACCGGAACTCCCCGAATAGGGGCCCAGGAACCAGATGGAGATCCCCTCACAGGAGGATCCCCCACTCTCCACCAAACAGAAGAGGACGAATACAAAGAAGGGAGGGATGGACTCCCTCACCCCGCAGATACCACAGATCCTCTCCGCAAGACCACCGCAGACTTACCTACCGACCGGAACCGAGACCCAGACGGACCTCTCCAGACAGACCAAGGACTAGACGAGACTACCGTACTCCAACAGACTATGACAGACACAGACCTCTCTACCGCTCACCCTACACACAATCACATCCCAGACTCAGGACCTCCGGTTGGGTGGACCATGCCTTTCCATCTCCCCAGAGGAGATGGCCCCCGTTCAATCCCTAACCCTAACCCTAACCCTACAGAAAAATGCAGAAAAGACACCCTCTTGTGGCCAGAGAACATACTGCAAGTGTTTTTATTGGTTAAACCAGAAGATATTAATAAATGTAGCAGAAAATTTAACAGCAGAGCAAACCGGCTGCTTCTCGTAAACACTAGGTTGTAGATGCACAAAACAGGTACTATTGAAACCGTGGTGGTCACAAATGGGGGGGTACGCAAAGTTTCAACACCGGGAAAGCCTCCTGCTCAAAGTGCCCGAATCGGGCATCGTGGCAAAGTGTCCCTTACCTAACCCTAACCCTAACCCTACCCTAACCCTAACCCTAACCCTACAGAAAAATGCAGAAAAGACACCCTCTTGTGGCCAGAGAACATACTGCAAGTGTCTTTATTGGTTAAACCAGAAGATGTTAATAAATGTAGCAGAAAATTTAACAGCAGAGCAAACCGGCTGCTTCTCCTAAACACTAGGTTGTAGATGCACAAAACAGGTACTATTGAAACCGTGGTGGTCACAAATGGGGGGGTACGCAAAGTTTCAACACCGGGAAAGCCTCCTGCTCAAAGTGCCCGAATCGGGCATCGTGGCAAAGTGTCCCTTACCTAACCCTAACCCTAACCCTAACCCTGCTCAAAGTGCCCGAATCGGGCATCGTGGCAAAGTGTCCCTTACCTAACCCTAACCCTAACCCTACCCTAACCCTAACCCTAATCCTAACCCTACAGAAAAATGCAGAAAAGACACCCTCTTGTGGCCAGAGAACATACTGCAAGTGTCTTTATTGGTTAAACCAGAAGATGTTAATAAATGTAGCAGAAAATTTAACAGCAGAGCAAACCGGCTGCTTCTCCTAAACACTAGGTTGTAGATGCACAAAACAGGTACTATTGAAACCGTGGTGGTCACAAATGGGGGGGTACGCAAAGTTTCAACACCGGGAAAGCCTCCTGCTCAAAGTGCCCGAATCGGGCATCGTGGCAAAGTGTCCCTTACCTAACCCTAACCCTACCCTAACCCTAACCCTACCCTAACCCTAACCCTAACCCTAACCCCTAACCCTAACCCCTAACCCCTAACCCTAACCCTAACCCTAACCCATTAAACCAGCGGACAAAGGAACAGCTATAGTCATCATGGACAAAGATCAATATATTTTTGAGGCACTTCGTCAACTTGAGGATGCCAGATACTACCAGAAACTCACCACCCCTCTTTACCACGATACTAAACAGTTAATTACTACCATCGTTACATCCCTCAAAGACCAAAAATTCATCAACAAGAAACAAAGCCAATATTTACAAGGCCCCACAGAACCCAGACCCAGAAAATTTTACATCCTCCCCAAGATTCATAAACCTCCGACCACCTGGACCATACCCCACCATATCCCCCCCGGACGACCCATAGTATCAGACTGTAATAGTGAATCATACAGATCGGCGGAATTTCTCGACTTCTACTTAACTCCCCTCTCCATACTCCATCCATCTTACATCCGAGATACTTACCACTTTATAGAAATCATATCATCACTCCACATTCCAACGGACAGTTTTCTCTTCACTATGGACGTGGATAACCTTTACACAAACATCCCAATAAACAACGGCTTACAGATCATTCAAGAAACCCTCCAGCGTCATCCTGACCCCAAAAGACCGGACAATCACATTCTACAACTACTCACAATAAATCTTACCAGAAATGATTTCATCTTCAATAATCAATATTACCTGCAGATTAAAGGCACAGCCATGGGGAAGAAGTTTGCGCCAGCCTACGCTAACCTCTACATGGCGAATTGGGAACAACAAGCCTTACGCAAGTGTAACAAACAACCACTCTGTTACTACAGGTATTTGGATGACATCTGGGGTATCTGGACTCATACACAACAGGACTTTTTGGACTTCATCCACATCCTCAATTCACATGACCCATCCATAACCCTCAAACACACCTCACATCCACACACAATAGACTTTCTAGACGTTACAACCTTCAAAGGCCCTCAGTTCACTCTCACACACACCCTAGACACTAAAGTATTTTTCAAACCGATGGACACACACGCCCTCCTTCATAAAACCAGCTTCCACCCACCCCATACATTTCAAAGCATCGTTAAATCGCAACTTCTCCGCTTCTCTAGGATCTGCAGCAGACCATCGGACCTCCATCAAGCCACCACAATCCTCTTTAAATCCCTTCGCCAGAGAGGCTATTCAAGATCATTCCTCCGCAGATGCTGGAAAACATTCAAACAACCCAAAAATACCACAACAGGTACCCGCATTCCACTATCACTTAAATACTTCCCTTCTCACCAACAGCTGGCAAAGAAGATTCGATATAACTTTAGAACCTTCAACAAATCGGATACCACCATCATCACAGCCTACCGACGCCATAAGAACCTCAAAGATCTCCTAGTCAAAGCATCACTACCCCCAGACCAACCCCTTTCCTCACCCTAACCAACTCCCCGGGCACCGGAACTCAACCTCAACCCTGCTTAAACCAACCTTGTGCCTCATCCTAACCACTCCTTTCATCCATCTCCTTTGGATCATACCCGGACCCTATCTCACTTAACATCCATCCCTTGCCTCATTCCAACCAACTCCCCTGGACGGATATCTAACCTTAACCCAACCGAAACAACTGGAATACACCCCACCTAATTTTTTCCCCCATCCCCCTTCATGCCAACCCTTTGCCTTATCCTAACCAGTCCCCCTGGACGGGTACCTAACCTCAATATGAGTGAGAGGAAAACCGGATAACACCGTCCTCATCACCCTTGCCCCTCTTCACCCAACCACCACTCAGTGGAAACACCTATTCCGGACAATACATCAACAAATTCCTCTTCCCCCACCGGCAACTACTTACCTCCTTCACCTACCTGGACCTTCCCCCGAACCGCATTGGAGCCCTCACATCCCCCCGGAAAATTCTCGACACTTACCTTCCAATCCTCAGATTCACCGCATCCATACTCCCCAAATAGGATATCTAATTACTTACCTTCATACTCTCTCCTTTTTCATCTGGACTCATATCCTCCAACCGAGATTCCTCACCACAACCTGCAAGAAAAAGATGACAACAATCACCACCCTCAAAATCCAGACAGCAACCAAACAAGTAGGACCATGCCTCAGAAATGGGGAACAACGAGACACCTGCGCACACACCTCAAGATGGCGCCCAACCCGAATACTCCCGGACTTTCACGAAGTATATGCACCATCATCTACCCCATCTTGGACTACCACACCCAAACTCAAATCACAGCTGACAACACTCACAATTACCCCCCCACACCCAGACACCTCCCCACATAAGGACCCCAGCCAGAGCTAGCAGGCCCTCTCTGAACCAAGCCCGCAGCTCTGCCTGGTAAGTCCTACACCCTCCATCACCTCCATATGAATACCTTTCGGCTGATACAGTAGTTCTGTTAATCAATTTTTTTCAATATGTTACAGTGTTTTTATAATGTTCTTCTTCATGCTCACCACCCGCGCTCTTAAAATGTTATTATAATTCTTTTTGGGATTTTTTCTAAGTCACATTTATCCAGGTGTCCGGGTTTTTTCTTTACAATGTTAATAATCTGACCCCCCGCCACCTAGGACCCCCTTACGGATTTTCTTCATTATTATTTTTTTTTTTTTTTTTTTTTTTTTTTTTTTTTCTTTTTTTTTTTTTTTTTTTTTTTTTAATAATTTTTATTTTGGTAGTATTAATTTCCGTTTCATTTTTCAATGTAATTTTTCTTTTTTTTCTGTCTTCATTTACCTTAAAAAAATTTTTTCTATTGGATTGTCGTATTAAAACAAATTTTCTTAAAACTAAGTTATTTTTGCACACTAACCATTCCCCACTCACCCCCTTAAAAAAATTTTTTTTTTCGTTCCTTTTTCGCATTTAGTATTAAAAATTTTTTTTTCCTTAAAAAATTTTTTTCCCCTTTAAAAATAATTTTCTTTCTTTTAATTATTAAACATTGTTTTAAAAAATGTTTTTGGGGTTACAATGCACACTGCTTATTCTTCACCTTTTTTTAAAAAACAGCTAATACTAGATTTAACTTTGCTCATTCATTTTTTACCATTTTTCTAGTCCCTCTTTTTCTCAGGAAAAGTTTTTTCTTTTTTTTCTTTTTCTCCCGCCCTCCCCCTTATTTTTCTTTTTCTCCCCCTCCTTTGATTTTCTATTTTTTAAAATATTTTGTTGTAATAAAAGACCACATAGGTACCATTCTAACCTAATTATGTTTCTGCTTTTAAATGTTTTACAGTGTTTTTATGGACCTGATGAAGACTGCATATTAGCAGTCGAAACGTTGTCCTTTGATTTTTGTGAATAAAGTTTGTTGCAAATCTTTCGCCATTGAATTTTTAAAAAAAAAGTTTTATTTGGACCTTTGATCTTTTTTATTGAATTAAATAAATTTTTAAAAAAAAGACTTTTATAATTTTTTAAAAAAAAATTTTTTTCTCTTCTTTTAATTTTGACTTAAAAAATTTTTTTTTTTATTTTTTTAATCTTAAATTCGACCCCAAAAAGAATTTTTTAAAAAAATTTTTTTCTCAATTGGACCCTCTCAAAAAAATCAATTTTTAAGAGATGTACCGGAACTCCCCGAATAGGGGCCCAGGAACCAGATGGAGATCCCCTCACAGGAGGATCCCCCACTCTCCACCAAACAGAAGAGGACGAATACAAAGAAGGGAGGGATGGACTCCCTCACCCCGCAGATACCACAGATCCTCTCCGCAAGACCACCGCAGACTTACCTACCGACCGGAACCGAGACCCAGACGGACCTCTCCAGACAGACCAAGGACTAGACGAGACTACCGTACTCCAACAGACTATGACAGACACAGACCTCTCTACCGCTCACCCTACACACAATCACATCCCAGACTCAGGACCTCCGGTTGGGTGGACCATGCCTTTCCATCTCCCCAGAGGAGATGGCCCCCGTTCAATCCCTAACCCTAACCCTAACCCTAACCCTACAGAAAAATGCAGAAAAGACACCCTCTTGTGGCCAGAGAACATACTGCAAGTGTTTTTATTGGTTAAACCAGAAGATATTAATAAATGTAGCAGAAAATTTAACAGCAGAGCAAACCGGCTGCTTCTCGTAAACACTAGGTTGTAGATGCACAAAACAGGTACTATTGAAACCGTGGTGGTCACAAATGGGGGGGTACGCAAAGTTTCAACACCGGGAAAGCCTCCTGCTCAAAGTGCCCGAATCGGGCATCGTGGCAAAGTGTCCCTTACCTAACCCTAACCCTACCCTAACCCTAACCCTACAGAAAAATGCAGAAAAGACACCCTCTTGTGGCCAGAGAACATACTGCAAGTGTCTTTATTGGTTAAACCAGAAGATGTTAATAAATGTAGCAGAAAATTTAACAGCAGAGCAAACCGGCTGCTTCTCCTAAACACTAGGTTGTAGATGCACAAAACAGGTACTATTGAAACCGTGGTGGTCAAAAATGGGGGGGTACGCAAAGTGTCAACACCGGGAAAGCCTCCTGCTCAAAGTGCCCGAATCGGGCATCGTGGCAAAGTGTCCCTTACCTAACCCTAACCCTAACCCTAACCCTGCTCAAAGTGCCCGAATCGGGCATCGTGGCAAAGTGTCCCTTACCTAACCCTAACCCTAACCCTACCCTAACCCTAACCCTAATCCTAACCCTACAGAAAAATGCAGAAAAGACACCCTCTTGTGGCCAGAGAACATACTGCAAGTGTCTTTATTGGTTAAACCAGAAGATGTTAATAAATGTAGCAGAAAATTTAACAGCAGAGCAAACCGGCTGCTTCTCCTAAACACTAGGTTGTAGATGCACAAAACAGGTACTATTGAAACCGTGGTGGTCACAAATGGGGGGGTACGCAAAGTTTCAACACCGGGAAAGCCTCCTGCTCAAAGTGCCCGAATCGGGCATCGTGGCAAAGTGTCCCTTACCTAACCCTAACCCTAACCCTACCCTAACCCTAACCCCTAACCCTAACCCCTAACCCTAACCCCTAACCCTAACCCTAACCCTGTGTGTGAGAAAGGGGGAGAGAGACTGTGTGTGTGAGAAAGGGGGAGAGAGACTGTGTGTGGTGAGAAAGGGGGAGAGAGACTGTGTGTGTGTGAGAAAGGGGGAGAGAGACTGTGTGTGTGTGAGACAGAGAAAGAGAGACTGTGTGTGTGTAACCTTTAGTATGTGTGAGAGAGAGAGAGAGAGAGAGAGAGAGAGAGACTGTGTGTGTATCCTTGCGTATGTGTGTGTGTGTGAGAGAGAGAGAGAGAGAGAGAGAGAGAGACTGTGTGTGTGTATCCTTGTGTGTGTGTGAGAGAGAGAGAGAGAGAGAGAGAGACGGTCTGTGTGTGTGTGTAACCTTGAGTATGTGTGAGAGAGAGACTGTGTGTGTAGGTAACCTTGAGTATGTGTGAGAGAGACTGTGTGTGTGTATCCTTGAGTGTGTGTGTGAGAGAGAGAGACTCTGTATGAGTAAGTGTGTGTGTGTGTCTGTCTTTCTGTCTGTATGTGTGTTTGTGTCTGTATATATGTGTGACGTTCTATTTCTGCTAACACACACTTAGCACTATGGACAGAAAAATGCAGAAAAGACACCCTCTTGTGGCCAGAGAACATACTGCAAGTGTTTTTATTGGTTAAACCAGAAGATGTTAATAAATGTAGCAGAAAATTTAACAGCAGAGCAAACCGGCTGCTTCTCCTAAACACTAGGTTGTAGATGCACAAAACAGGTACTATTGAAACCGTGGTGGTCACAAATGGGGGGGTACGCAAAGTTTCAACACCGGGAAAGCCTCCTGCTCAAAGTGCCCGAATCGGGCATCGTGGCAAAGTGTCCCTTACCTAACCCTAACCCTAACCCTCTAACCCTCTAACCCTAACCCTAACCCTTTAATTTTATTTATTTTAGAATAAGGCTTTAGAATACAACAAAATGTAGTGAACGTAAGCCACTGTAAATAATATCTGTTGGCACTGCAAGCCAGAATTCAACATGTCTGAAAGTAAAAGAAAGGCAACAGTCTGGCAGACAGCATTTGAACATGTTACTAAACTCAGAAAACCAGGATTCCTTTCCAGCAAATCTGAATTACAAAAAAACCCCTGACCTAAATAGTTGCCATTGAGGTCATTTGAGCACTATCATTTAAAAAACAAAAGGTGAGCTGATCACCTTTAGCAGGGAGGGGGCACGGTCAGAGAAACTGAAAAAGCCGGGACTCCTAGTGGTAAAGAAGAGTAGTCTTGATGCTACAGTACTTAAAAACTATCGGCCTATTTCAAACTTACCGTTTACAGGAAAAAATCTGGAGAAAGTTGTTTACCAACAACTGACAAAATTTATTTTAGTTGAACAACTCATTTGATGTCTTCCAGTCAGGTTTTAGACCTCATCACAGTACAGAGACAGCTCTGATCAAGGTAACAAATGACATTCGCATGAACACTGACGCTGGCAAAGTCTCCGTTTTAATCCTGTTGGACCTGACGCTGCGTTTGACACTGTAGATCATCAGATCCTTCTACAGAGACTAGAGAACTGGGTTGGTGTTTATTATACTGCACTTAGTTGGTTTAAATCTTATTTAGAAGGACGCAAGTATTTTGTAGAAATTGGAAATTGTGATGACATGCCTTTGACCTGTGGGGTTCCCCAGGGGTCAATTCTTGGACCCCTGTTGTTTAACCTCTACATGCTGCCGTTATGGCAATTGACAGCCAGTAATAACGTGTCCTATCACAATTACGCAGATGATACTCAGATCTATGTGTCACTGACATCAGGTGAACATGGACTTGTGGATTCACTCTGTCACTGTATTCAACAAATCGGAGTCTGGATGCAAAACAACTTTCTCCAGCTAAACTCAGACAAAAGTGAAATCATTGTCTTTGGCCCACAGAAACAAAGAGAAAGTGTCATCAGTTACCTTCAATCTCTCTCTCTAGAACCGACAAATCAAGTTAGAAATCTGGGAGTAATAATGGACTCAGACTTTAACTTCAACAGTCACATCAAATCAATTACATCAGCAGCCTTTTACCACCTGAAAAACATTGCCAAAATCAGAAGTTTGGTTTCTAAAACAGACTTAGAGGTTCTTATACATGCATTTGTTTCCAGTAGGTTAGATTTTTGCAACGGTCTACTCACTGGTCTGAACAAGTGCTGGTCTGAACTGCAGCTTTAAAACAGCTGCAGTTTATTCAAAATGCTGCTGCTCGAGTCCTAACAAGAACTAGAAAATATGATCACATTAGTCCTGTGCTAAAGTCTCTGCACTGGCTTCCTGTGGCTCAGAGAATAGACTTTAAAGCTGCTCTGATTGTGTTTAAGTCTCTCCATGGTCTAGCACCAAAGTACATCTGGGATATGTTAGTATCACAGGGAAAACGGTTCTAGATGGTTCATAAGGAACTATCTAGAACTCTGAGGACCTCTGGGACCGGCCTCCTGCTGGTGCCTAGAGTCAGGACTAAACATGGAGAAGCTGCATTTCAATTTTATTCTGCAAAAGTCTGGAACAAACTTCCTGAGGCCGTGAGACAGACCTCTACTGTGACAATGTTTAAATCTAGGCTGAAAACACTTCTGTTTAACTGTGCTTTTGATTAATTGCACTTTTTTTATCTGTTTTAATGATTCTATTTATTTAATTTTTAAACTTTTTGATTCTATGTTTTGTGATTTCAATGCATTATTTTTCTTTTCCTTCTTGTGAAGCACTTTGAATTACATTTTGTATGAATTGTGCTACAAATAAACTTGCCTTGCCTCCTCTTCGCGCTAAGCAGGCCATCACAGACAAGTGCGTTAGGGGTCCGATAGTGTGATTTCCTTTTTTTTTTTCATTAAAAAACGTGTTCTTGAAAATGTTCCAATTTATAAATAACCCTCCCTGCCCCAAGTCCTCACATATAAAATATGACATTTTGGGCTTGTTTCAGGCTTGGGCCCGCAAATTACGTTGATTGGTCGGGCTTGGGTGGGGTCGGATTTTAATATCCGCTGGCTCGGGTCGGGCTGGATTTTTTAGACCCGATCTCACCTCTGCGTGGGAGTTAGAGGAAGAATTACTCAGAATTTGTTTTTAGTGTTTTGGTTCAGTTAAATTACAACAATAAACAAAAAACAAATGTAGAAAAGCCAAAAGCTCAGGAACGTCAAAAATCCACATAACTACTGTAATTAGACGTCAACATCTGAGCACCGTCAAATTGATGGCTTTGGTTGTTCCCATCAAATAATCAATGCAGTACAGTAAAATGAAAAATAAATAAATGAGTTGGGAATGTTCTGAAATGTTTTTAACGACTGTTTGATGGTTTACAGTCTCTTTAAAAACCCCACAATGAAATTAGAGAAGTGAATTTTTATAAAATTCAGATTGTCAGTAGAAAACCAGACGATGTGAGACTGTTTTATTGCTGTCAAACAGCTAGGACATCTTGTTTCTGTCATTCTTGTCTCTCTGTTTAAACTCAGAGGTGACGTGGCCTTTGAAAACTTGAAAATATCCTGTAAGAAGGTTGACTTGTCAAAGAGAGGAAGGGTGTGGATTCTGTTAATAAAGAATCATCACACTGAAAGTCCAACATACAAATCTCCAGATCTTCAGCAGTTTGATCTTCAGCAGCTATGAATTCTCTGCTCATCCTGCTGAGCATTGTGCTCATCTCTCTGAACGTTTCTGCTCAACCCATATCTGCATTAAACTTCTACCCGAGTCAGGTACGATACTTTTGAAACTCCAGCATCTGGTGGAAATTATGTTTACAGAATTTTTTTTAACATGTAAACGACTAATTTTGTCAGAAAAAATAAATAAATGTGTCTTTTCTCCAGGCAATTGTCAAACAGATTTCCAGGTCAAATTTCAAATGCTCATACATGCAGCTTTACATCAGTCTTAACCTCAGTCATTTCTGTCCAGCCACATACATGTGGAAGCATATGTACTTGATACCTGTGAAACACTAACATTTCTTCTGATCTTTCTGTAACCAAAGCGTTATGTTCTTCTTTAGTGTTGATGACGGCATGTTTTGCTAGTTTTGACTGATTAATGTGTTTTGTCTGTCTTTGCATCACAGATTAGCGGAGAATGGTTCGAGGTTGGGGATGCCAGTAATGACAAGTACTTGGAGGAGGACAAACGCTACTTTAATATTGTATATTACAGATTTACAATAACTGAAAAAATACTGGTAACAATTCAAACAAGTAAACTGAAGTGAGTCCAAAATAACAAACAGCAACAATTTCTTTATTAATATTAATTTATGTTTGGATATTAAGTTATTTTCATCACTTCACAGATCTACTGGAGAATGTAAGACTCATAAATTAATTTACAAATTTATCAATGTGCCTGGAACATTCCAAAGTGGAGGTCAGTATGACTACACACAACATGAAATAGCAAACTGACATTCATGGTTCTATTCTTCTCTCTTTTTGTCAGAAAGGCACATCTTCATGGACACTGTTACCGTTATTGAAGTCAACAACGATTATTTAGTACTTCATTCATTAAAGGAGTATCATGGAGAAACACACATCAGAATTCATCTTCTGAGTAAAATCATTTGTATTGATATGGATGTTTTCTAAGCAGTAATGTGCAGTTAACAACTGTTACAACTTAAAATTTGAATTTACAGCACGCAGCAAGGTACCCTCACCTGAGGCAAAAGAAAAACTTAAGGAGGTGGCTTTAGAAGCTAACATCCAGCCTGAAAACATCAACTTTTTTCCCAGTAATGGTACTTCTTTCTTATATTATTTCTCCAAATAAGGTTAAACTTCAAGTTTCACTAGTTTTTTTTTTTTTCCAGACATTAAAACATTTTCTTGAAGTGCAAAAAGAAAACAATATGTGCATGCTTTGAAAAAGGAGTAGGCTGAAGTCAAAGCTTAGGTTGCCTGCCTCTTACTCACTAATACCATAACTTAGGGAACTGATGACTTTTTAAAAATAACAAAAAATCCACAGGTACAACAGTTTACATGACATTAAAGTATTTATCTTTAGAGTTCTTTTTCTACGTATGATTTTATAATATTTTCATTGTATATAGTGCTGAACTCTTTTACATTCTCCTGATCCAAGTTATTCCAAAGATTTACACCAACAACTGAAATACAATATTGTTTTAAATTTGTTCATACAGTCATCTTTTTAAACGCATCACATCCTCTGAAATTCTACTCAGTATCCCTCTCATGAAAAAAGTTTTGAATACATTTTGGTAATTGATTATTGTTCATTTTAAACATAATTTGTGCAGTTTTCAATTCAATCAAATCCTTGAATTTGTGATTAATGTTAGGGATTTGCTAGACGGTAGATCTTCATGAAGAGGAGGACCAGACTGCTTTGGAGAAACTTTCCATCATGAGGACATGTTCACTTTATCAGACATTCAGCATAACTTTTGAATTGTCATCTCTAACAAGCATCGCCAAATAAAAAGACAAACATTTGAAATGTTTCTATTGTTTGTTTGCATTAGTATCTACCAGTATAAAGCTGAGCAAAGGGTTAGGGAGTTAGGTTTTGAGGTAAGCAAGGAAGTAAACACATAAACACGCAAGCACGCCCTGGTCCCCATCCCCGTTGAGATGAGGGGTTTACATAAAAATTGGCTCTTACAGGCCTTATTAAAATGACAAGATTATGAGAGGAACATTTTGAGAGGCACCCAACTGTATTCAAGATGGCGGTCATGGTCTCTGCGTTTCTCCGCCGCTCTCCCAGAGGCTTCATGGTCAATACCGGGAGCCTAATGTTAACCCTAAGCGCACTAGATTATATGCATGTAGTGGCTCTGATGAATGAATGAATGAAAAAATGAATGAAAAATCTTTACTCAGTAAAAGGAAAAACAAGATAAAATTGTACCTCCGTCATCAACCAAAATATCCATTCCATCAATTCTCTTTACGATTTTGTATAAGTGTTTCACTTATGAATACCGAAAAGGAGTGGGTAGAAGCCCACTAATAATTTCCCCACTTCCACTAGGACACCATTTGTTATTTAACACTGCAAAACGCAATGGCCAAATGCCCAAATGCAATGGCATTTGGGTATGTCCAAATACCCAAATGGACATACCCAAATGCCATTGCTTATTACAGCAACATCCTTCAAGTCACAATAACTACCTAAAATCCAGAAGCTCAGGGAAAGGTGGTGGTTTAGCAGTAATATCACAGTCTAGCTTACTTCTTACCCCTAAAATAAAAAACACATATAATTCCTTTGAAAGTATCATACTATGTATTAACTAGCAAAACCGGAAAAAACAAAAAGCAATTTTATTCATTGTTATCTACTGTCTTATCTATGGTCTTATTCAGAATTTTTAACTGAGTTCACTGATTTGTTGAACATAGCGCATTTTCTACCCACAAAAACATGGCAGAAAAAAGGAAGAAAACTTGGAGGAAGGGGAGGAAGAGTTCTTTTTTGCCAGCGTGAACTATGTGTGTCTCATCTGCGCTGCGACGGTGCGACGCGTAAGCAGCACAACGTGGAGAGAAATTTCCGTTCATGTCACAAAAGCTACCATGCTAACTACCCACCGGGCAGCGCAGTACGGACGGAAAAAGCCCGTGAGTTAAAGGCCGCTTTGGGCAAACAGCAGTCTTTTTTTAGGAGGCCGGTAAAAAGACTCTCAAAAAGCAACTGAAGCCTCATTTAGAGCTACACATTTTTTTTATTAAAAAAAAAAAAGAAGAAGACACAGTACACTGGTGAAGAGCATGCAATGCCAGGTCTCCCACTAACAAAGAAACAAATGCCAGATGTTGGTGGCACCATGGCAAAGATAAATTTTAATATATTGAAATACTGTTACAGATGTGTTACTAGGTGTAACAGACGTGATGATTTGTTTTAATGGCTGCAAATGTAGTGATTAGTACAAATGTGATAAGATATATTTTGAAAGGAGGAGAGTTTTGTTAAATCATTTGTACAAACATGGTTCAGAGTTTATGATTTGATAACTGTTGGTGGTTAGTAAAATTAGAAAAAGATTTCCTGCAAAATGTTGTGGAAGTGATCATTTGAAAATGAAACACTTGGATATTGCATTTTGAAATGTATTTGTTTCCTACCTTGTTTAATCACACTGAAATAATTATTGTGATGGATCATTAACAATCAGTGTCTTCACATAGGATATCATTATTAATAATATCAAATTAAAGGTACACTGTGTGTAGCCCTTTGCGTTACTCAGTGCCCTTGAAGTAGCCCTCGGTATCAAAGAAGTTGGTGACCCCTGCTCTAGCGACTACTTAGGAAATGCTTTCACTGCTTCACTAGATCATGTTGGTTTCACACAAAATGTAAATGAACCTACTCACTGTCACAAGCATACCTTGGACCTAGTTTTAACTTATGGTGTAGAGATTAGTCTGCTCAGCGTCTTTCCTCATGAACATGTACTTTCAGACCACTCTCTAATTACCTTTCAGTTTTTAATAAAAAATGTGACCGCCCCAATGAAAAAAACACAACTTAGAAGAACATTATCTGAGTGATCTGTGTCTGAATTTAAACTTCAAATTCAGCCAATGCTTAGTACCATACTAAATGAATTTACTGTATTTTCTGCACTATAAGGTGGAATTGCATTACAAGGCGCCTTCAGTGAATGACATTTTTAAAAACTTTTTCCATATATTGCGCCTTATAAGTTGCACCGCATTATAAGGCGCTACAGTAAAAGCTGTTCAACTTTGTCCTCTAACTGCGGCCATCTTGCTTTGTTCCCGCGGAAACTCTCTTTAGTCTTGTTTACTTGGCGCAGCGCATCCTCTTGCTTCCTCCACTTCCTCACCATTGATTCATTGACGTTAAACTCTCTCGCCACGGCTCTATTCCCGTGTTCTACTGCGTGACCCCACCGTACCGTCGCCGGGCCATTTTGTGTTTTGAACATGTCTGCACTCATAACAATACTTATTCTTTGTTCAACTCCAGTAAATTATACCTCATTTTAAAGCTAAGACTTTCAAGAAAACGATCATATGATATATTTTTATGTTTTTACTAGTTTCAAGAAGAGATAACTACCATATTTTTCGCACTATAAGACGCACCTAAAAACCTTAAATTTTCTCCAAAGTCCACGATGCGCCTTTTAACCCAGAGCGTCTTATGTATGGATTAATATTCAGCTACAACAGGCGTTGCAACTGCGGTAAGCGGCCGCCGACTCAATTTCTCCCGTAGAAGAAGTAGCGTGCGGTGCATGCTGGGATATATAAAAAAGCGCTCATTTGCATTTGTGTGTTTGTGCAAAGACCCAAGAATGACTCCTACCAAGAGACACTGTTACAACGCAGAGTTTAAACTCATGGCGATCGGTCACGCAGTAGAACACGGGAATAGAGCCGTAGCGAGAGAGTTTAACATCAATTAATCAATGGTGAGGAAGTGGAGGAAGCCAGAGGATGCGCTGCGCCAAGTAAGTAGGACTAAACAAAGTTTATCTCCAATGAAAGATAAACTGTGTCACAAAAATACTAACACTTTATCTCAGAGAAAATAATAAAACAGCTGTTTATTCATTTTGGGAGTAAAAACAGAAAGCTGTTTTGTAATTGTTAATAAAGTTTGACCTGACTGTTTTTTTTTACATTCCCTTTAGCGCAGCACCATTTGGTGAATGCATAACGTAACCCCAGCCTTTACTGTAGCGCCTTATAACGCGGTGCGCCTTATATGAAAAAGGTTTTTTAAAATGTCATTTGCTGAAGGTGCGCTTTATAATACAGTGTGCCTTCTAGTGCGGAAAATACGGTAATTATCCGCAAAAAAATCAAACTGTGTAGAGAGCATTTCTTACCGGTGATCCAGTTGTAATTGGGTCAGACGGGTTCGATCTTTATGTACTTGGTCTCATTTTGTCCGTAATAATCCATAGAATAACTATACGAAATTGTAGAAAAAGTTTCAAAAAAGTCTTCTGGACAGTTCAATTCTTGATCGAGACGTTTCGACTTCCATCCGGAAATCATTTTCAATCTGACTTCAGATTGAAAATTCAGATTGAAAATGATTTCTGGATGGAAGTCGAAATGTCTCGATCAAGAATTGAACTGTCCAGAAGACTTTTTTGAAACTTTTTCTACTATGGATCACTCCTGGATGAATGAGGGACTACACAGACTTATATGAAATTGTATTTTCTCAAAAGTAATCCAGTTTGGAGAAATACCCCAGAAAACGTGATTTTTTTTTTTTTTTTTCTGTGAGAAATCCATGGTAAAACGTAGCAGTCACGTTTCTATCTCCATAGCAACTGCCACGCTGTGATGACTTTGTCCTTGGTGTGTTTTTTTTCTTCATGAAGTTATTTACAAAATGAGACCATTCGCAAAATTTTCCGATCATGGGTTTGTTTGTTAAATGACTTTGAATGAAACAAGTGCTCCTCCTTCAGCTAACAGCGGCATCAGCTTGTTAGCTGCTAGCTGGCTAATGACGTCACTTAAAAATCAATGATTGTCACATAAAGTTACCCAATAGTTTCAGCTTTAAAATGAGGGGCTTAATTCAAAACCAGACCAATCCGATCACTTGTTATTCAGCTGCATAATGGAATTTAACAAAAACAAACCGCCGCCATCTTGGTGCCCCATGCGCGCACGTCAGCTTCTTGAGGGCAGTTTGACAGAAAGATTGGGTGATTTTAAAGTTCATTTTCAACTTTTCTTTTGTCGAACTGTATTTCTGGGGTTTGGGAACATACTTTTTATCCGAAAAACTTTTACTGTGCATGATTTTTATGGAAAAAAATCATAGTTACAGCCAAAAATATAAAAATTTGAAAAATTATGAAAAAAAAAAATCATCTGTGGGGGGTATTGAAAGTCACAGAAACACTAATATGCATTTTTATGACCAAAAAGGTGATACAGTAGAATTGCAAAAATTCATTTTGGCACATTTTGGCACATATTTGGATAGCTTGTTCCAAATGGAGACTTTTATACTAAAAGGTCAATACGTAAATCAAAAACTCTTGTACCTTGAGATCTGAAACTTTACATAGTTGCTGTTAACAAGATTAATATCATACGTATGGAAGGAATTCTGCTTACTAAGAAGAATGTCTTGGCTAGGGACATTGGAAAATGAACAAAATTTGGCGAGGTTAAAAATGTACAATTTTTTTATGTTTGAACTACTGTAGGATAGGTTCTGAAGCTCTGACACTCTCGATGTACATAAACCAGAAGGTCTAAGCTATATTTTGATGTATAGGACAAGCATGTGACTTGAAAGATGTTGCTATAATAACCAATGACATTTGGGTATGTCCAACTATTGTTCACAGCCCAAAAATAGGTGGGTGTTATTCAGATTGTTTACAGACGTCACCCACGGCGACCGACCTTTCTCCTGGTGGAGTCTGATGGGATGGGATTGACGTCCTCAAAACGTCCGATCTACGTCCCAGAACGAGCAAGAGTATGGAGGGCTGACTGCGCTTCAGGTCCTGGAGTCTTGGTCCTGTTTCCTCCTGTAGCACTCAGTTTAAAGTGCATAGGGAAAAAACACAGGGACATAAAGACCTGGATGCCAATTAATTATCTCGTCTTAAACTCAGATAAAACAGAAATCATTATAGTAGTTCCTAAAAATTTGAGAGATATTTTTACTGATCAAGCAGTCTTCTTCGACAAAGTAACTGTGGCCTTTGTTTACACCGTTAGAAACCTAGGAGTGTTATTTGATCCAGATTTATCATTTAAAACTCACATAGCACAGGCTTGTAAAACTGCATTTTTTTTTCACCCCCGCAACATTTTTAGAATCCGAAATATTTTATGTAAAAGTGATGCTGAAAAATTTATCCATGCATTTGTTACATTGAGATTGGATTATTGTAACGCTTTGCTCGTAGCATGCCCTAAGTCTTCCCCAAAAAGCCTTCAGCTGGTTCAAAATGCAGCAGCAAGACTATTAGCAGGAACTCATAGAAGAGATCATATCACTCCCGTGCTAGCGTCTCTACATTGGTTTCCAATAAGCTGAATTAAACACCCCAACCTAGTGGATACATATACAAACGACAACTCAAAAAACTACAACATACCTAGATTTTATTTCATCAACTCAACTTTCAGACAGAATGGTAAAATGTTACTGTTGATAAAAAGCTCTCATGTATGTGTTTGTGGGAAGCATAATTTGCTCATATACAAGTGTTCTTTAAAAAATATTTACAAACAACACTGATCCTTTCAGTGTAAGAGTTTAAAATCCTCTTACTAACCTACAAGGCCCTGAACGGCATGGCTCCATCCTACATTAGTGAACTTATAGTTAACCCTAACCCTAACCCTTTTTTAAAAACCCCTCGTCTTCCTACTGACAGCGGCCTCATATCAGACATGTTCATTTCCAAAATGAACATTTTGAAGACAATAAAGTGTATTTAGCGACCTGTAAAATTGTTTTTATTAAAATAACATTGTGTATCGCTCCGGTTTGCCGTCTCCCGCTTCGAGTCCGACATGTTTTTTTAAAGATGTTTGTGCAGCGTCATTATGCTTCCGTGCCAAAACGTGTCCGTTTAGCAAACTTTGCATATTAACGCGATTCTTTTTCAAATTTAGCGGTAAATGATCCAAACTTAGATGATTTTGTGTGAGTTTTTCTTTCCGCCATCTTGTTTAATCTGCCTGATCACGTGAGGCGGGGTGAAATGAAAGCCAATGATTGGCTGCTATCTTCTTCTCCTCCCATTTTGGTAGCGCGCGTCGTCAATTTGCTCTCTACTGCCCCACATGGAGACCAATTTAAGTGCAGTTGACAGCAAAAACGTTTTAGACGATTAATCGATGACCAAATTAATCGACAACTATTTTGATAATCGATTATAATCGATTAAATCGATTAACTGTTTCAGCCCTAGTCTACAGCAGTGGTGGCTGGTAGTAAAAAAAGAAAAAATGAGGGGTGTACATTTTTCAAACACGTACACAATATATATATATATATATATATATATATATATATATATATATATATATACAATATATACCAGGGGTCACCAACACGGTGCCTGCGGGCACCAGGTCGCTCGCAGCAACCGCATCAGTCACCCGCAGGCCAGTTCTAAAAATAACACTAATCACAAATTAGCTGTCTAAAATTTTATTTGATTGTGTTGCTATTCTTTTTGAATATCATTTACAGATATGTAAATTTAAAAACTAATACATAAAAACGTAAAAAAAAATTTATATCACAAAAAAATTTTAATATACGAACTCTGACGTAGTATGGATCGGTGGTCACTCTAGCGCGCAAGACAAACTAGCTTTGCTGAGATGTGCTCTACCCACAAAAACATGGCAGGAATAAAAGGAAGAAAACTTGAAGGAATGGGAGGAAGAGTTCTTTTTTACCAACGTGAAAGAATTCTATGTGTGTTTCATCTGTGGTGCGACTGTGGTGACGCGTAAGCGGCACAACGGGGAGAGACATTTCAGTACATGTCACAAAAGCTACCATGCCAGCTACCCACCACACAGCGCAGTACGGACGGAAAAAGCCTGTGAGTTAAACGCAGCTTTGGGCAAACAGCAGTCTTTTTTTACGAGGCCGGTAAAAAACTCTCAAAAAGCAACTGAAGCCTCATTTAGAGCTACACATATTTTGATTAAAAAAGAGAAGAAGACAGTACACTGGTGAAGAGCATGCGATGCCAGGCCTCCCACTAACAAAGAAACAACTGCCAGATGTTAATATGACATTAAAGATAAATGTTGATATATGTTACAGATGTTACAGATGTGTAACAGACGTGATGATTTGTTTTAATGGCTGCAAATGTAGTGATTAGTACAAATGTGTTAAGATTTATTTTAAAAGGAGTATATTTTTGTTAAATCTTACATAGTCCGTGTAGTCCCTCATTCATCTTACATAGTTGATCATTTCTACAAACATGGTTCTGAGTTTATGATTTGATAACTGTTTGTCAGACTTGGAATGAGGGAGGATCCAATTGCAGAGAGTAACTTAATAATTTTATTTTTACAACATGAGAATCACCACCAACAGTCAAAACAATCTAGCACAAGACAAGGGAAGACACAGACTTTTATAACATGAGGAAGGGGAAAACACAGGAGGAAACAATCAGGGAGGATTAGACAATCACACCTGGGGGAAACACACCAGGGCAGGAAGTAACATTGCCTGAAACGAGAGGAGAGTTAGTGTTTCAAAATAAAACAGGAAGCAACACAAGACAACACAAGCGAGACATGGACCATAAAGTGCATAAACAAAACAGAAGATTGACGAGACATGACAGTACCCCTCCCTCAAGGACCGGCACCGGACGGTCCAAGCCCCCGGGACTTGTAAAAATCAGCTATCAGAGCCCTGTCCAAAATGAACCTCTCAGGTACCCACTGCCGCTCCTCCGGATCATACCCTTCCTAGTCCACTAAGAACTGTCGTCCACGCCCCCTATGCCGGACCGCTAGGATTTCTCTCACTGTGTAGACAGGCCCCCCACCCACCATCCTCGCAGGGGGAGGGTCAGAGGAAGGAACCATGGAACTGACCCTCACCGGCTTGACTTTGCTCACGTGGAAAGTCGAGTGGATGCGCAGGGACCTGGGCAGACTGAGCCGAACCGCAGCCGGACCAACTACTTTAGAGATGGGGTATGGACCCACAAACCGAGGAGCCAGTTTCTTGCAGGGCACCTGTAAGTTTAGGTCCTTGGCAGAGAGCCACACCCTTTGTCCAGGACGATAAGCAGGAGCCGGTCGCCTCTTACGGTCTGCCGCCTGCTTCACCCTGCCCTGTTGTCGGATCAGTACCTGACGGGCAGCCGCCCAGATACGATGGCAGCGGCGTACCTGGACCCGGGCGGATGTCACTGATGCCTCTGGTTCCAGGTCCGTAAACAGTGGAGGGTCATAGCCATGAACGCACTTGAATGGGGAAAGACCAGTAGCCGAGGTGGGCAAGGTGTTAAGAGCATATTCCACCCAGACCAAGTTTCTGCTCCACGTAGAGGGATTTTGGGCAACCAGACACCGGAGGCCAGTCTCCAGCTGTTGGTTAAGTCGTTCAGTTTAGCCATTGGCCTCCGGGTGATATCCTGAAGTCAGGCTGGCAGTGGCTCCTATGAGCTGACAGAACACCTTCCAGAATCTGGACACAAACTGGGGCCCTCGGTCCGAAACTATGTCCTTGGGGAATCCGTGAATTCGGAAAACCTGATTCATCATGACCTCAGCAGTCTTTCTGGCCGATGGTAGCTTGGGCAGGGCAATGAACCGCACCATCTTGGAAAACCTGTCTACAACCGTCAGGATGGCGGTGTTCCCTTGCGAAACAGGCAGCCCTGTGACAAAATCCATAGAAATGTCTGACCATGGTCTGGAGGGAACAGGAAGAGGCTGAGTAAACCCATGCGAGGTCTAGGGGATGTCTTGTTCCTGGCACAGACCGAACAAGCCTCCACGTATTCCCGTACATCTGGCCCCATCCGTGGCCACCAGAACCTCCGGGAGATGGCAAACAGTCCGTCGAACTCCCGGATGACAAGAAAGTGGTGAAGCATGGGCCCAGTGAATGACCTTTGGACGCAATGCCTCGGGAACAAACAGGTGATTTTCAGGGCATCCTCTTGGAGCTGCCGCCTCACCATTAGCCATCTTTACCTCATTTTCTATTTTCCATGTTACAGCGCCAACCACACAGGTCCGTGGAAGGATGGGCTCTGGTTCCATGGCAACAGGCTCAGGGTCGTATAGACGTGACAGGGCATCTGGCTTGACGTTCTTGGACCCTGGCCTGTAAGACAGAGTAAAGGAAAAACGGTTAAAGAACAGCATCCACCTGGCCTTGCGAGAATTGAGTCTCTTGGCTTTACGTATGAACTCCAGGTTCTTGTGGTCTGTCCAGACTATGAATGGTAGGTCCGCCCCCTCCAGCCAGTGACGCCACTCCTCCAGCGCCACCTTGACCGCCAGAAGCTCCCGGTTGCCAACATCATAGTTCCGCTCCGCCTTGGACAGACGGCGGGACAAAAAGGTGCAGGGGTGCACCTTCCCGTCCTTCTCTGATCGCTGGGAAAGAACTGCCCCAATCCCATCGTTCGAGGCATCCACGGTGGCCGCGTGGTTAGCGCGTTCGCCCGCGGACCGGAAGGTCGCGGGTTCGCGTCCCATGGAGAGCACGTCTAGGGTCCTTGGAGAAGACACCTAGCCCCCACTTCTCCCACCATTGGCGCCGTTGAAGGGCAGCCTGCTGCGGTGTAAGGAGTGCAGCAAACAAATTTCCCCGGTGAGGGATGAATAGAGTAATTCAAAATACAAAAAAAATACAAAATACAAACAATAAATTGACGACGGGGGTCAGGCATGGTGAGTAGCGGTGCTGATGTGAACCGTTGTTTCAGTGTCAGGAAGGCAGCCTCTGCTGCTGGAGTCCAGTGAAACCTGACCTGAGAGGAGGTGAGTAAATGGAGAGGGGCGGCTACAGAGCTGAAGTTCCTGATGAACTTTCTATAGAAATTGGCAAACCCAAGGAATTGCTGAAGCTTTTTACGGCTATCAGGTGTCGGCCAATCTTTCACTGCTTGCATCTTTGCTGGGTCCATCTCCACTTTACCTGGTGTTACAATGAAACCCAGAAAAGCAATCTTGCGGACGTGAAACTCACTTTTTTCTGCCTTGACATACAGGTTGTTCTCCAGAAGCCTCTGCAGAACTGCTGCAACATGGGACCTGTGAGTATCCTCGTCTGGTGAATAGATGAGAATGTCATCCAAGTAGACACAGACAAAGTAGTCCAAGAAATCCCGAAGAACATCATTGATCATTGCCTGGAAGACAGCCGGGGCATTTGTGAGCCCGAAGGGCATGACGAGGTATTCATAATGTCCTCTAGGGGTGTTGAAACCAGTTTTCCACTCATCGCCTTCCCTGATTCGGACCAAGTGGTATGCATTTCTGAGATCTAGTTTAGTAAACATTTTAGCCTGTTGAAGCTGATCAAAAACAGAAGACATGAGCGGCAAAGGATAACGATTATTTATTGTTATGTCATTTAACGCACTGTAATTTATGCAGGGCCTAAGTGTACCATCCTTTTTACCCACAAAGAAAAACCCAGCTCCAGCCGCAGATGACGATGGGCGAATGAGACCTGCTTTGAGTGACGAATCTACGTATTTGTCTAGGGCCTCTCTTTCAGGACCAGAAACTGAGTACATTCGCCCCTTGGGAATGGCGGATCCAGGAACCAAGTCGATGGCACAGTCATAAGGGCGATGTGGTGGAAGACTCAAGGCTCTGGATTTGCTAAATACATTCCCCAGATGGTGGTAGCATGAAGGCACGGAGCTCAGATCTGGGGCTTCTGGTCCTATAGGAGGAAGAAGAAGAGTTTTGGTCTTTGTGTTCTTAAGGTTCTGGTAGGGGGTGCTGTGGGACCGATCTCCACCTCTTAACCCCCACGCCGTAACTTGTCCAGTTCTCCAATCCACCTGAGGGTTGTGTTTTAATAACCATGGAAAGCCCAAGATCAGGGTTTGTTCCGGACACCTGAATAGGTGGAATTTCATTCTTTCTCTATGATTTCCAATGCTTAACTGAAGTGGTTCAGTAACATGAGTTATGGTGAACAGATCTTTACCATTGAGTGCTCTGGCTCTAATGGGTTTCTCTAGTGGTTCTGTCTTTAATCCTATAGTTGCTGCCAGCTCCTTGTCCATTAAACTCTCGTCTGCTCCAGAGTCTATGAGAGCTAATAAGTCTGTGGTGTCCCCATGGTGGATTATGCTGATGGGTGTGAGTCTCCTTGAGGTGATGGACGATGTAGTGAACAGACTCACCCTTGCAGACATCTTAGCTGGACAGGTGAAGGCCCGATGATTTAATTTTCCACAAGAGTAACACCGACCTTCCTGTTTTCGTCGTTGACGCTCCTCTGCGGATAATTGGGTCCGCCCCAACTGCATAGGTTCTTCACCTTCATCTGAGAGGAAAAAGCAGTGCGTTTCAGGAGATCGATCACAAGGCTCTCGCATACCTGGTTCATGTGAGCTTGAAGGAGCCTTCCAGGCGGATCTGCGGCTCAGTTGGTTGGACAAATCACGTGCTCGGTTGTCTGTACGGATGGCCAAGGCAATGAGAGAATCCAGATCTGGGGGTAAATCCACTGGAATCAACCGATGTTGAATGTGACGAGCTAGTCCCTTCAGGAAGGTGTCATACAGTGAGGTGGAGTTCCAACCGCTCTGAGCTGCGAGGGTACGGAAATGTATAGCATAGTCACAAACTGTTCTATTGCCTTGCCTGATGTCGGCGAGCTCACGAGCCTTCTCCCGGTTAGTGGACACTGGGTCAAACGTGGCCTGTAGAGCGGTTTGGAATGCGGTAAGTGAGAAGCAGAGAGGGGAGTCGCGAGCCCACTCATCCATGGCCCAAGCTCTGGCTCTTCCAGACAGGTGAGAAACCATAAAGGCAATCCTGGCTCTGTCGGACCCAAAAGAAAGAGGTGAGAGTTCAAAATGGATAGAGCAAGCAGTCAAAAAGTTCTTACATGATCCTGGTTCCCCTGAGTAGTTTTCCGGAGGAGCAATCTTTGATTCCACGGACTTGGTTGGCATGACAGAAGAACTTAATTCTGGTGTGGAATGATCTGGTAATGCTTGGCTTCTGGGCTGGTGCAGGTGGTTAATCAGGTCCTGAACCTGGGAGGAAATCTGGCTCGGCTCAGAGGTTAGAGTTTTCTGGAAAGCCTCCTGCTCCATGAGGCGTGCTTCTTGGTTTTTCATGGCAGCAAACAATTGTTGGCTTTCTGCTGGATCCATTCTGCCTAGATTGTAATGTCAGACTTGGAATGAGGGAGGATCCAATTGCAGAGAGTAACTTAATAATTTTATTTTTACAACATGAGAATCACCACCAACAGTCAAAACAATCTAGCACAAGACAAGGGAAGACACAGACTTTTATAACATGAGGAAGGGGAAAACACAGGAGGAAACAATCAGGGAGGATTAGACAATCACACCTGGGGGAAACACACCAGGGCAGGAAGTAACATTGCCTGAAACGAGATGAGAGTTAGTGTTTCAAAATAAAACAGGAAGCAACACAAGACAACACAAGCGAGACATGGACCATAAAGTGCATAAACAAAACAGAAGATTGACGAGACATGACACTGTTGGTGGCTAGTAAAAATTGAAAAAGATTTCCTGCAAAATGTTGTGGAAGTGATCATTTGAAAATTCAGTTTCAATTCAATTTTATTTGTATAGCCCAAAATCACAGAATTTCCGTCTCAATGGGCTTCACAAGGAAAAAAAAAACACTTGGATGTTGAATATTGAAATGTATCTGTTTCCTACCTTGTTTAATCATACTGAAATAATTATTGTGATGGATCATTAACAATCAGTGTCTTCACATAGAATATCATCAATAATAATATGAAATTAAAGGTAAACTGTGTAACTTTGTTATTTCAGAAGTGTATTATCAAAGTGGTAGCCCTTTGCAGTACTCAGTGCCCTTGAAGTAGCCCTCGGTATCAAAGAAGTTGGTGACCCCTGGTATATGCAGTATATATATTTGAGATATCCTCTGTATAAAAAATATCACATGGTAGTACATGAATATTTAAAAGTTTGATTTTCACATGTATACGATCCACCCTACTTGAACAGAAATTTGGCCCTTCTTTTTTTCCCGCTACGAAAATTTTTGATTACCTTCTTGATTAAAGTCCCACATGTTTGTGATTATTTCTTTGTCATGATAGCAACAATTTCTATGGATTCAGCAGTGAAAACAACAGGCGGGTAATGGGCGAGAATATAGGTTAGCTCCATTGACGTGCAGGGATGTTTATGTCTGGGGAGGTACTGACTCCTCAAGAGTTAGATTTATAATTGTAATAACTGAAAACTGCATTTTATTTCAGCATTCATCCAACAGCATCCAACTATTCATAATGATTTATATCCAATCAACATTCCTCTTTCAATCACACTCACAAACATAAACACAGGATCAAATCTGTCCCTTTTATAGCTATGGATAGAGTTTTAAGAAATTAATCAATCCTGTAAACAAATGAAAGTACAGAGATTTCATTTTGACCAACAGTAAAAAAATAAAATCTGTTATTTTTCAAATTTTAAATTCTAAACTTTAGCATTTTAAATGCTAAAGAACTCAACAGTGTTTTAGAAATCTTTGGTTTGACTCAACATGTGAAAGATCCCACCCACAGCAGAGGTCACACTCTGGACCTCCTCATTACTAAAGGAGTTAATGTTTCTAATGTGATTGTGTCTGACGTTGCCTTATCTGATCTTTTTTGTGTCTTCTGTGACCTCACTGTCGCTCCCAGGCCACCGCCTGGACCGGCAGTTATTCACAGCAGACACATAAATGACAACACACGTTTACAGTTCATGGAAATGGTTCATTTTGAAGATTTCTCGAGTTTTGATGTTAACGATTTGGTTACCTCTTTTCAGTCTTGTGTTATGAATGTTCTGGATGCCATTGCCCCAATGAAGGTGAAAACAGTTAAAAATAAGCAGAAAGCACCTTGGAGAAACGATGAGTCAGTCAAAGCACCAAAACCGGAGTGCAGGAAAGCTGGGCGTTAATGGCGCAAATTTAAGCTCCAGATTCACAACGAGATTTATAGAGAAAAGTTACATGTCTACAATCAGATCTTACTTAAAACTCGAGAGATGTATTTCTCTAAAATAATTGGGAACTGTAATAATAACTCACGTGTGCTTTTTGCAACAATAAATAAATTAACAAATCCCACAACTCAAATCGTCGCTGAATTGGTTTCGACTTCAAAATGTAATGAGTTCGCTGTAATTTTTAATGACAAGGTTCAGAACATCAAAAATTCCATCAAAGCCACAGTTCAAATGACAATCTTACCACCATCCAGATTGTTAAAGCTAAATGACTTCACCTCAGTAACAGAAACAACTGTTGAAGAAATTATCACTAGTCTGAGTTCATCTACTTGCTCTCTTGATGTATTACCGACCAGATTTCTAAAATCTGTGTTAACCAGCATGTTGGCACCAATCACTCAAATAGTCAATGTGTCACTTTAAACTGGAACCTTCCCAAGTACCTTTAAAACTGCGGTCATCAAGCCACTCTTAACACTAAAATACCCAAACCAGTGAAATTTTGTGCCGAGCAGACCCCTCAGCATGGAGCCCCCGCAATCCATTAGCGGCTCGTCAACAAGTATTTTAATTTGAATTTTTTCTAAGCTCTCCATCCCCCCTTCCAGATGGACTTCTACTAAAGCAGGAATCTTTTTCACCAGAGTTACTGAGTGGATGGAGTAAAGAATTTTTTTTATCTAAAAACCGCTGTTTTAATTCATTTTAAAAAGCATAACACGATTGAACACCTCTCGCTCTCACCTACACTGTGTTGCAGAAATGAAAAAAAAAAGAAAAAAAAAAACAGTAAACGTCAAATAAACTTCTATAAGATCTACTGTAGAGAAGTGAAGGTCAAAGGTGATGATGAAATGAAGGCTAGAAGTCTCTGCTTTGCGTCTGGCTGACGCTCATTCAGGCAGTTCTGGATTATTATGAACCACGTGTAAACTCAGTAAAATATGATTTATCCACCATTTTGTAAGAAAAAAAAACACATCAATGCAGACATTTAGTAAGCTTATAAAATCTTATTTGCATGTTGGCCACATCTTGACCAGATTGATGTGCTCCATTGATATGCTCATTCATACAAAGCTGTGAAGCGGGTGTGTGTGTGTGTGTGACATGAAACTGTGTATAAAGTTAGCAGACACATCGACCAGATAAACCAGTGTTCATCATGTATCAGGATAAAAAGAAGACTGTGCAAGAGGCTTTGGCTATATTACAGGATATGCCAGACTGTGACTCTGATGGTGGAAATGAGGACTATATTTTTGAAACTGAAAACACCACCACAGAGGAAGAATGTTCCTCTGATGAGGAAGAGATCACTTCTGCAGCAGAAAACCTTTTCACATCATTTCACGTTAACCACATTTTTGTGTTCTAGCCTTGTTCTAAAATGAATAAAATTAAATTATTACTTCAAAATTATACACAAAATAACCCGTCAGGATAATCAGTCAATTTAGATGGCCGGCCAACTCTAGGGAGAGTGCTGGTGGTGTCAGACTTTTTCCACTTATAGATGATAGAAGCCACTGTGCTCATTGGATTTTCAGAACAGTAGAAACTTTTCTCTATTCAACCCCAGCCTTGTGCCTCAAGAATATCTTATCACAGAGGTCTACAGACAATTGTTTTGTTTTCATACTTGATTTGAGCTCTCACATGTACTGTCAATACAGACAGATACTGTATATGTATCCTAATATTGACAGATGCCTGGCTTATCAGACTATACTGAATTTAACACAGGTAAACTTTGTACAATGAGCAGCAGACCCGTCTCAAGAATGATCAGAGGAAACAATTTAAAGATGCATGGTAAACGTTCTGAATACTTAGGAATATGGGATTTTTTTCAGGTTTTTTATTTTCATAAATTTGCCACAACTTGAAAAAATCTCTCATTGTCATTTTGAGGAAGTTTATGTAGAATTTGGAGGAAAGAGTTTAATTTTATTTATTTTAGAATAAGGCTTTAGAATACAACAAAATGTGGTGAACGTAAGCCACTGTAAATAATATCTGTTGGCACTGCAAGCCAGAATTCAACATGTCTGAAAGTAAAAGAAAGGCAACAGTCTGGCAGACAGCATTTGAACATGTTACTAAACTCAGAAAACCAGGATTCCTTTCCAGCAAATCTGAATTACAAAAAAACCCCTGACCTAAATAGTTGCCATTGAGGTCATTTGAGCACTATCATTTAAAAAACAAAAGGTGAGCTGATCACCTTTAGCAGGGAGGGGGCACGGTCAGAGAAACTGAAAAAGCCGGGACTCCTAGTGGTAAAGAAGAGTAGTCTTGATGCTAAAGTACTTAAAAACTATCGGCCTATTTCAAACTTACCGTTTACAGGAAAAAATCTGGAGAAAGTTGTTTACCAACAACTGACAAAATTTATTTTAGTTGAACAACTCATTTGATGTCTTCCAGTCAGGTTTTAGACCTCATCACAGTACAGAGACAGCTCTGATCAAGGTAACAAATGACATTCGCATGAACACTGACGCTGGCAAAGTCTCCGTTTTAATCCTGTTGGACCTGACGCTGCGTTTGACACTGTAGATCATCAGATCCTTCTACAGAGACTAGAGAACTGGGTTGGTGTTTATGATACTGCACTTAGTTGGTTTAAATCTTATTTAGAAGGACGCAAGTATTTTGTAGAAATTGGAAATTGTGATGACATGCCTTTGACCTGTGGGGTTCCCCAGGGGTCAATTCTTGGACCCCTGTTGTTTAACCTCTACATGCTGCCGTTATGGCAATTGACAGCCAGTAATAACGTGTCCTATCACAATTACGCAGATGATACTCAGATCTATGTGTCACTGACATCAGGTGAACATGGACCTGTGGATTCACTCTGTCACTGTATTCAACAAATCGGAGTCTGGATGCAAAACAACTTTCTCCAGCTAAACTCAGACAAAAGTGAAATCATTGTCTTTGGCCCACAGAAACAAAGAGAAAGTGTCATCAGTTACCTTCAATCTCTCTCTCTAGAACCGACAAATCAAGTTAGAAATCTGGGAGTAATAATGGACTCAGACTTTAACTTCAACAGTCACATCAAATCAATTACATCAGCAGCCTTTTACCACCTGAAAAACATTGCCAAAATCAGAAGTTTGGTTTCTAAAACAGACTTAGAGGTTCTTATACATGCATTTGTTTCCAGTAGGTTAGATTATTGCAACGGTCTACTCACTGGTCTGAACAAGTGCTGGTCTGAACTGCAGCTTTAAAACAGCTGCAGTTTATTCAAAATGCTGCTGCTCGAGTCCTAACAAGAACTAGAAAATATGATCACATTAGTCCTGTGCTAAAGTCTCTGCACTGGCTTCCTGTGGCTCAGAGAATAGACTTTAAAGCTGCTCTGATTGTGTTTAAGTCTCTCCATGGTCTAGCACCAAAGTACATCTGGGATATGTTAGTATCACAGGGAAAACGGTTCTAGATGGTTCATAAGGAACCATCTAGAACTCTGAGGACCTCTGGGACCGGCCTCCTGCTGGTGCCTAGAGTCAGGACTAAACATGGAGAAGCTGCATTTCAATTTTATTCTGCAAAAGTCTGGAACAAACTTCCTGAGGCCGTGAGACAGACCTCTACTGTGACAATGTTTAAATCTAGGCTGAAAACACTTCTGTTTAACTGTGCTTTTGATTAATTGCACTTTTTTTTATCTGTTTTAATGATTCTATTTATTTAATTTTTAAACTTTTTGATTCTATGTTTTGTGATTTCAATGCATTATTTTTCTTTTCCTTCTTGTGAAGCACTTTGAATTACATTTTGTATGAATTGTGCTACAAATAAACTTGCCTTGCCTCCTCTTCGCGCTAAGCAGGCCATCACAGACAAGTGCGTTTGGGGTCCGATAGTGTGATTCCCTTTTTTTTTTTCATTAAAAAACGTGTTCTTGAAAATGTTCCAATTTATAAATAACCCTCCCTGCCACAAGTCCTCACATATAAAATATGACATTTCGGGCTTGTTTCAGGCTTGGGCCCGCAAATTACGTTGATTGGTCGGGCTTGGGTGGGGTCGGATTTTAATATCCGCTGGCTCGGGTCGGGCTGGATTTTTTAGACCCGATCTCACCTCTGCGTGGGAGTTAGAGGAAGAATTACTCAGAATTTGTTTTTAGTGTTTTGGTTCAGTTAAATTACAACAATAAACAAAAAACAAATGTAGAAAAGCCAAAAGCTCAGGAACGTCAAAAATCCACATAACTACTGTAATTAGACGTCAACATCTGAGCACCGTCAAATTGATGGCTTTGGTTGTTCCCATCAAATAATCAATGCAGTACAGTAAAATGAAAAATAAATAAATGAGTTGGGAATGTTCTGAAATGTTTTTAACGACTGTTTGATGGTTTACAGTCTCTTTAAAAACCCCACAATGAAATTAGAGAAGTGAATTTTTATAAAATTCAGATTGTCAGTAGAAAACCAGACGATGTGAGACTGTTTTATTGCTGTCAAACAGCTAGGACATCTTGTTTCTGTCATTCTTGTCTCTCTGTTTAAACTCAGAGGTGACGTGGCCTTTGAAAACTTGAAAATATCCTGTAAGAAGGTTGACTTGTCAAAGAGAGGAAGGGTGTGGATTCTGTTAATAAAGAATCATCACACTGAAAGTCCAACATACAAATCTCCAGATCTTCAGCAGTTTGATCTTCAGCAGCTATGAATTCTCTGCTCATCCTGCTGAGCATTGTGCTCATCTCTCTGAACGTTTCTGCTCAACCCATATCTGCATTAAACTTCTACCCGAGTCAGGTACGATACTTTTGAAACTCCAGCATCTGGTGGAAATTATGTTTACAGAATTTTTTTTAACATGTAAACGACTAATTTTGTCAGAAAAAATAAATAAATGTGTCTTTTCTCCAGGCAATTGTCAAACAGATTTCCAGGTCAAATTTCAAATGCTCATACATGCAGCTTTACATCAGTCTTAACCTCAGTCATTTCTGTCCAGCCACATACATGTGGAAGCATATGTACTTGATACCTGTGAAACACTAACATTTCTTCTGATCTTTCTGTAACCAAAGCGTTATGTTCTTCTTTAGTGTTGATGACGGCATGTTTTGCTAGTTTTGACTGATTAATGTGTTTTGTCTGTCTTTGCATCACAGATTAGCGGAGAATGGTTCGAGGTTGGGGATGCCAGTAATGACAAGTACTTGGAGGAGGACAAACGCTACTTTAATATTGTATATTACAGATTTACAATAACTGAAAAAATACTGGTAACAATTCAAACAAGTAAACTGAAGTGAGTCCAAAATAACAAACAGCAACAATTTCTTTATTAATATTAATTTATGTTTGGATATTAAGTTATTTTCATCACTTCACAGATCTACTGGAGAATGTAAGACTCATAAATTAATTTACAAATTTATCAATGTGCCTGGAACATTCCAAAGTGGAGGTCAGTATGACTACACACAACATGAAATAGCAAACTGACATTCATGGTTCTATTCTTCTCTCTTTTTGTCAGAAAGGCACATCTTCATGGACACTGTTACCGTTATTGAAGTCAACAACGATTATTTAGTACTTCATTCATTAAAGGAGTATCATGGAGAAACACACATCAGAATTCATCTTCTGAGTAAAATCATTTGTATTGATATGGATGTTTTCTAAGCAGTAATGTGCAGTTAACAACTGTTACAACTTAAAATTTGAATTTACAGCACGCAGCAAGGTACCCTCACCTGAGGCAAAAGAAAAACTTAAGGAGGTGGCTTTAGAAGCTAACATCCAGCCTGAAAACATCAACTTTTTTCCCAGTAATGGTACTTCTTTCTTATATTACAGTTTTTCTCCAAATAAGGTTAAACTTCAAGTTTCACTAGTTTTTTTTTTTCCAGACATTAAAACATTTTCTTGAAGTGCAAAAAGAAAACAATATGTGCATGCTTTGAAAAAGGAGTAGGCTGAAGTCAAAGCTTAGGTTGCCTGCCTCTTACTCACTAATACCATAACTTAGGGAACTGATGACTTTTTAAAAATAACAAAAAATCCACAGGTACAACAGTTTACATGACATTAAAGTATTTATCTTTAGAGTTCTTTTTCTACGTATGATTTTATAATATTTTCATTGTATATAGTGCTGAACTCTTTTACATTCTCCTGATCCAAGTTATTCCAAAGATTTACACCAACAACTGAAATACAATATTGTTTTAAATTTGTTCATACAGTCATCTTTTTAAACGCATCACATCCTCTGAAATTCTATTCAGTATCCCTCTCATGAAAAAAGTTTTGAATACATTTTGGTAATTGATTATTGTTCATTTTAAACATAATTTGTGCAGTTTTCAATTCAATCAAATCCTTGAATTTGTGATTTATTGTGATTTATTCCTCATCTCTTTTTCCTTTATTTCTGTTAGGGATTTGCTAGATGGTAGATCTTCATGAAGAGGAGGACCAGACTGCTTTGGAGAAACTTTCCATCATGAGGACATGCTCACTTTATCAGACGTTCAGCATAACTTTTGAATTGTCATCTCTAACAAGCATCGCCAAACAAAAAGACAAACATTTGAAATGTTTCTGTTGTTTGTTTGCATTAGTATCTACCAGTATAAAGCTGAGCAAAGGGTTAGGGAGTTAGGTTTTGAGGTAAGTAAGGAAGTAAACACATAAACACGCAAGCACGCACGCCCTGGTCCCCATCCCCGTTGAGATGAGGGGTTTACATAAAAATTGGCTCTTACAGGCCTTATTAAAATGACAAGATTATGAGAGGAACATTTTGAGAGGCACCCAACTGTATTCAAGATGGCGGTCATGGTCTCTGCGTTTCTCCGCCGCTCTCCCAGAGGCTTCATGGTCAATACCGGGAGCCTAATGTTAACCCTAAGCGCACTAGATTATATGCATGTAGTGGCTCTGATGAATGAATGAATGAAAGAATGAATGAAAAATCTTTACTCAGTAAAAGGAAAAACAAGATAAAATTGTACCTCCGTCATCAACCAAAATATCCATTCCATCAATTCTCTTTACGATTTTGAATCAGTGTTTCACTTATGAATACCGAAAAGGAGTGGGTAGAAGCCCACTAATAATTTCCCCACTTCCACTAGGACACCATTTGTTATTTAACACTGCAAAACGCAATGGCCAAATGCCCAAATGCAATGGCATTTGGGTATGTCCAAATACCCAAATGGACATACCCAAATGCCATTGCTTATTACAGCAACATCCTTCAAGTCACAATAACTACCTAAAATCCAGAAGCTCAGGGAAAGGTGGTGGTTTAGCAGTAATATCACAGTCTAGCTTACTTCTTACCCCTAAAATAAAAAACACATATAATTCCTTTGAAAGTATCATACTATGTATTAACCAGCAAAACCGGAAAAAACAAAAAGCAATTTTATTCATTGTTATCTACTGTCTTATCTATGGTCTTATTCAGAATTTTTAACTGAGTTCACTGATTTGTTGAACATAGCGCATTTTCTACCCACAAAAACATGGCAGAAAAAAGGAAGAAAACTTGGAGGAAGGGGAGGAAGAGTTCTTTTTTGCCAGCGTGAACTATGTGTGTCTCATCTGCGCTGCGACGGTGCGACGCGTAAGCAGCACAACGTGGAGAGAAATTTCCGTTCATGTCACAAAAGCTACCATGCTAACTACCCACCGGGCAGCGCAGTACGGACGGAAAAAGCCCGTGAGTTAAAGGCCGCTTTGGGCAAACAGCAGTCTTTTTTTAGGAGGCCGGTAAAAAAACTCTCAAAAAGCAACTGAAGCCTCATTTAGAGCTACACATTTTTTTTATTAAAAAAAAAAAAGAAGAAGACACAGTACACTGGTGAAGAGCATGCAATGCCAGGTCTCCCACTAACAAAGAAACAAATGCCAGATGTTGGTGGCACCATGGCAAAGATAAATTTTAATATATTGAAATACTGTTACAGATGTGTTACTAGGTGTAACAGACGTGATGATTTGTTTTAATGGCTGCAAATGTAGTGATTAGTACAAATGTGATAAGATATATTTTGAAAGGAGGAGAGTTTTGTTAAATCATTTGTACAAACATGGTTCAGAGTTTATGATTTGATAACTGTTGGTGGTTAGTAAAATTAGAAAAAGATTTCCTGCAAAATGTTGTGGAAGTGATCATTTGAAAATGAAACACTTGGATATTGCATTTTGAAATGTATTTGTTTCCTACCTTGTTTAATCACACTGAAATAATTATTGTGATGGATCATTAACAATCAGTGTCTTCACATAGGATATCATTATTAATAATATCAAATTAAAGGTACACTGTGTGTAGCCCTTTGCGTTACTCAGTGCCCTTGAAGTAGCCCTCGGTATCAAAGAAGTTAGTGACCCCTGCTCTAGCGACCACTTAGGAAATGCTTTCACTGCTTCACTAGATCATGTTGGTTTCACACAAAATGTAAATGAACCTACTCACTGTCACAAGCATACCTTGGACCTAGTTTTAACTTATGGTGTAAAGATTAGTATGCTCAGCGTCTTTACTCATGAACATGTACTTTCAGACCACTCTCTAATTACCTTTCAGTTTTTAATAAAAAATGTGACCGCCCCAATGAAAAAAACACAACTTAGAAGAACATTATCTGAGTGATCTGTGTCTGAATTTAAACTTCAAATTCAGCCAATGCTTAGTACCATACTAAATGAATTTACTGTATTTTCTGCACTATAAGGTGGAATTGCATTACAAGGCGCCTTCAGTGAATGACATTTTTAAAAACTTTTTCCATATATTGCGCCTTATAAGTTGCACCGCATTATAAGGCGCTACAGTAAAAGCTGTTCATCGGCAGAAGGATGCTGGATTTGGAACCACCAGGAAAGAGGGCTAGAGGAAGACCAAAGAGGAGGTTCATGGATACAGTGAAGGAAGACATGAAGATAGTTGGCGTGACCGAAGAGGATGCAGCAGATAGGGTTAGATGGAAGAAACTGACTTGCTGTGGCGACCCCTGAAGGGAAATGCCGAAAGGAGAAGAAGACAGTAAAAGCTGTTCAACTTTGTCCTCTAACTGCGGCCATCTTGCTTTGTTCCCGCGGAAACTCTCTTTAGTCTTGTTTACTTGGCGCAGCGCATCCTCTTGCTTCCTCCACTTCCTCACCATTGATTCATTGACGTTAAACTCTCTCGCCACGGCTCTATTCCCGTGTTCTACTGCGTGACCCCACCGTACCGTCGCCGGGCCATTTTGTGTTTTGAACATGTCTGCACTCATAACAATACTTATTCTTTGTTCAACTCCAGTAAATTATACCTCATTTTAAAGCTAAGACTTTCAAGAAAACGATCATATGATATATTTTTATGTTTTTACTAGTTTCAAGAAGAGATAACTACCATATTTTTCGCACTATAAGACGCACCTAAAAACCTTAAATTTTCTCCAAAGTCCACGATGCGCCTTTTAACCCAGAGCGTCTTATGTATGGATTAATATTCAGCTACAACAGGCGTTGCAACTGCGGTAAGCGGCCGCCGACTCAATTTCTCCCGTAGAAGAAGTAGCGTGCGGTGCATGCTGGGATATATAAAAAAGCGCTCATTTGCATTTGTGTGTTTGTGCAAAGACCCAAGAATGACTCCTACCAAGAGACACTGTTACAACGCAGAGTTTAAACTCATGGCGATCGGTCACGCAGTAGAACACGGGAATAGAGCCGTAGCGAGAGAGTTTAACATCAATTAATCAATGGTGAGGAAGTGGAGGAAGCCAGAGGATGCGCTGCGCCAAGTAAGTAGGACTAAACAAAGTTTATCTCCAATGAAAGATAAACTGTGTCACAAAAATACTAAAACTTTATCTCAGAGAAAATAATAAAACAGCTGTTTATTCATTTTGGGAGTAAAAACAGAAAGCTGTTTTGTAATTGTTAATAAAGTTTGACCTGACTGTTTTTTTTTACATTCCCTTTAGCGCAGCACCATTTGGTGAATGCATAACGTAACCCCAGCCTTTACTGTAGCGCCTTATAACGCGGTGCGCCTTATATGAAAAAAGTTTTTTAAAATGTCATTTGCTGAAGGTGTGCCTTATAATACAGTGTGCCTTCTAGTGCGGAAAATACGGTAATTATCCGCAAAATAATCAAACTGTGTAGAGAGCATTTCTTACCGGTGATCCAGTTGTAATTGGGTCAGACGGGTTCAATCTTTATGTACTTGGTCTCATTTTGTCCGTAATAATCCATAGAATAACTATACGAAATTGTAGAAAAAGTTTCAAAAAAGTCTTCTGGACAGTTCAATTCTTGATCGAGACGTTTCGACTTCCATCCGGAAATCATTTTCAATCTGACTTCAGATTGAAAATTCAGATTGAAAATGATTTCTGGATGGAAGTCGAAATGTCTCGATCAAGAATTGAACTGTCCAGAAGACTTTTTTGAAACTTTTTCTACTATGGATCACTCCTGGATGAATGAGGGACTACACAGACTTACAGTGGTGGTCAAAAGTTTACATACACTTGTAAAGAACATAATGTCATGGCTGTCTTGAGTTTCCAGTTATTTCAACAACTCTGATTTTTCTCTGATATAGTGATTGGAACAGATCCTTCTTTGTCACAAAAAATATTCATGAAGTTTGATTCTTTTATGACTTTATTATGGGTAAACTGAAAATGTGACGAAATCAGCTGGGTCAAAAATATACATACAGCAACATGAATGAGCAATTTTGGAGACTTAGAAAGTTGTGTCAATGACATGAGCTTCATAGCATGACCTCTTAACTTCTTGTGAGTGATTATGAGTGACTACAGCTGGTGACTTCTCTGAAGCCATTTAAAAAGGGCTCATTGGATAAAAACACCCACAAACGCTACAATGGGAAAGTCAAAGGAGCTCAGCACAGATTTGAATAAGAGAATAATTGACTTGAACAAGTCAGGAAAGTCACTTGGAGCCATTTCAAAGCAGCTGCAGGTTCCAAGAGCAACAGTGCAAACAATTGTTTGTAAGTATAAAGTGCATGGCACTGTTTTGTCACTGCCACGATCAGGAAGAAAACGCAAGCTGTCACCTGCTGCTGAGAGAAAACTGGTCAGGAGGGTGAAGAGTCAACCCAGGAGCACCAAAAAGCAGATCTGCCAAGAATTAGAAGCTGCTGGAACACAGGTGTCAGTGTCCACAGTCAAGCGTGTTTTACATCGCCATGGACTGAGAGGTTGCCGTGCAAGAAGGAAGCCCTTGCTCCAAAAGCGGCACCTTAAGGCTCGACTAAAGTTTGCTGCTAATCACATGGACAAAGATAAGACCTTCTGGAGGAAAGTTCTGTGGTCAGATGAAACAAAAATTGAGCTGTTTGGCCACAATGCCCAGCAATATGTTTGGAGGAGAAAAGGTGAGGCCTTTAACCCCAAGAACACCATGCCTACCATTAAGCACGGTGGGCCTGTTTTGCTGCCAATGGAACTGGTGTTTTACAGAGAGTCAATGGGACAATGAAGAAGGAGGATTACCTTCAAATTCTTCAAGAAAACCTGAAGTCATCAGCCCGAAGGTTGGGTCTTGGGCGCAGTTGGGTGTTCCAACAGGACAATGACCCCAAACACACATCAAAAGTGGTAATGGAATGGCTAAATCAGGCTAGAATTGAGGTTTTAGAATGGCCTTCCCAAAGTCCTGACTTAAATCCCATTGAGAACATGTGGATAATGCTGAAGAAACAAGTCCATGTCAGAAAGCCAACAAATTTAACTGAACTGCACCAATTCTGTCAAGAGGAGTGGTCAAAGATTCAACCAGAAACTTGCCAGAAGCTTGTGGATGGCTACCAAAAGCGCCTAATTGAAGTAAAAATGGCCAAAGGACATGTAACCAAATATTAGCATTGCTGTATGTATATTTTTGACCCAGCTGATTTTGTCACATTTTCAGTTTACCCATAATAAAGTCATAAAAGAATCAAACTTCATGAATGTTTTTTGTGACAAAGAAGGATCTGTTCCAATCACTATATCAGAGAAAAATCAGAGTTGTTGAAATAACTGGAAACTCAAGACAGCCATGACATTATGTTCTTTACAAGTGTATGTAAACTTTTGACCACCACTGTATATGAAATTGTATTTTCTCAAAAGTAATCCAGTTTGGAGAAATACCCCAGAAAACGTGATTTTTTTTTTTTTTTTCTGTGAGAAATCCATGGTAAAACGTAGCAGTCACGTTTCTATCTCCATAGCAACTGCCACGCTGTGATGACTTTGTCCTTGGTGTGTTTTTTTTCTTCATGAAGTTATTTACAAAATGAGACCATTCGCAAAATTTTCCGATCATGGGTTTGTTTGTTAAATGACTTTGAATGAAACAAGTGCTCCTCCTTCAGCTAACAGCGGCATCAGCTTGTTAGCTGCTAGCTGGCTAATGACGTCACTTAAAAATCAATGATTGTCACATAAAGTTACCCAATAGTTTCAGCTTTAAAATGAGGGGCTTAATTCAAAACCAGACCAATCCGATCACTTGTTATTCAGCTGCATAATGGAATTTAACAAAAACAAACCGCCGCCATCTTGGTGCCCCATGCGCGCACGTCAGCTTCTTGAGGGCAGTTTGACAGAAAGATTGGGTGATTTTCAAGTTCATTTTCAACTTTTCTTTTGTCGAACTGTATTTCTGGGGTTTGGGAACATACTTTTTATCCGAAAAACTTTTATTGTGCATGATTTTTATGGAAAAAAATCATAGTTACAGCCAAAAATATAAAAATTTGAAAAATTATGAAAAAAAAAAATCATCTGTGGGGGGTATTGAAAGTCACAGAAACACTAATATGCATTTTTATGACCAAAAAGGTGATACAGTAGAATTGCAAAAATTCATTTTGGCACATTTTGGCACATATTTGGATAGCTTGTTCCAAATGGAGACTTTTATACTAAAAGGTCAATACGTAAATCAAAAACTCTTGTACCTTGAGATCTGAAACTTTACATAGTTGCTGTTAACAAGATTAATATCATACGTATGGAAGGAATTCTGCTTACTAAGAAGAATGTCTTGGCTAGGGACATTGGAAAATGAACAAAATTTGGCGAGGTTAAAAATGTACAATATTTTTATGTTTGAACTACTGTAGGATAGGTTCTGAAGCTCTGACACTCTCGATGTACATAAACCAGAAGGTCTAAGCTATATTTTGATGTATAGGACAAGCATGTGACTTGAAAGATGTTGCTATAATAACCAATGACATTTGGGTATGTCCAACTATTGTTCACAGCCCGAAAATAGGTGGGTGTTATTCAGATTGTTTACAGACGTCGCCCACGGCGACCGACCTTTCTCCTGGTGGAGTCTGATGGGATGGGATTGACGTCCTCAAAACGTCCGATCTACGTCCCAGAACGAGCAAGAGCATGGAGGGCTGACTGCGCTTCAGGTCCTGGAGTCTTGGTCCTGTTTCCTCCTGTAGCACTCAGTTTAAAGTGCATAGGGAAAAAACACAGGGACATAAAGACCTGGATGCCAATTAATTATCTCGTCTTAAACTCAGATAAAACAGAAATCATTATAGTAGTTCCTAAAAATTTGAGAGATGTTTTTACTGATCAAGCAGTCTTCTTCGACAAAGTAACTGTGGCCTTTGTTTACACCGTTAGAAACCTAGGAGTGTTATTTGATCCAGATTTATCATTTAAAACTCACATAGCACAGGCTTGTAAAACTGCATTTTTTTTTCACCCCCGCAACATTTTTAGAATCCGAAATATTTTATGTAAAAGTGATGCTGAAAAATTTATCCATGCATTTGTTACATTGAGATTGGATTATTGTAACGCTTTGCTCGTAGCATGCCCTAAGTCTTCCCCAAAAAGCCTTCAGCTGGTTCAAAATGCAGCAGCAAGACTATTAGCAGGAACTCATAGAAGAGATCATATCACTCCCGTGCTAGCGTCTCTACATTGGTTTCCAATAAGCTGAATTAAACACCCCAACCTAGTGGATACATATACAAACGACAACTCAAAAAACTACAACATACCTGGATTTTATTTCATCAACTCAACTTTCAGACAGAATGGTAAAATGTTACTGTTGATAAAAAGCTCTCATGTATGTGTTTGTGGGAAGCATAATTTGCTCATATACAAGTGTTCTTTAAAAAATATTTACAAACAACACTGATCCTTTCAGTGTAAGAGTTTAAAATCCTCTTACTAACCTACAAGGCCCTGAACGGCATGGCTCCATCCTACATTAGTGAACTTATAGTACCTTATCAACCAAGCAGAACACTCTGCTCACAAAATGCAGGACTGTTGGTGGTTCCTAGGATTTCTAAAAGTACAGTTGGAGGTGGAGCCTTTAGCTACCAAGCTCCAGTTTTATGGAATAAGCTCCCAGCTCAAGTGAGAGAGGCAGACACTGTTCCTACATTTCTAGATAGGGTTAAAGCATTCCTGTTTGAACAAGCTTATCAACAGGCCAGCTACAAACAGAGCTGATATAACATTTAGCTGATATAATTACTAGTTGGCTGCTAGATAGTAGAAGCTGGGAAAGTATGGTACATTGAGGTTCTGTCCTCTAATTCTATCTACTAATCTCTGCCAGACTTCCTTGGCCGCTTGTCGTATCCACATTGCCCTTGGCAGAAACCTGGCTTTCTATCTCATTCATTGTTTTCTATTGTCTGTTCAATTAGATTTACACTAGTTGGTACAGTACAATTCACATGCTGTCCACTTCTCTCTCCCTCCTCTATGAGAGAGAATTCCATTTCAGATTCCTGATGGATACTCTGTGTTCCTGTCCTGCGCATGGCCAGACCGAGGAGACCTTCGCGCTTCATCATCCCCGCTCCATCAGGATAAAATTCATCTACTCATCCCCGTCCTGGACATCGCCAGGCAAAGGGGTCCACATGTTTCCATCTGGATTAAGAACATCTACTCATCCCCTTCCTGGACATCTCTGGGCTGAGGAACCCCCCGTGTTTCCATCAGGATGAAGAACATCTATTGACTTCTTTTGATATTTAGAATCAGAATCAGAAAACGTTATTAGTCCCAGAGGGCAATTGTTTTACAGCATTCTTTGGCAAATTACTGCACCACACAACATCTCATTAAAACCAACACATAAACAAAAAATGATCAAAATCAGACAAATAATAATAAAAAAATAAAAAACAGAAAATAAAAACACACAGCTTGGGTCAGACCAGTTCAAAAACCCCATACAAACATCCAGTTAAAAAAAAAACATGTAAACCAAGACTAACTTAAGAATTTAAGAATTTAATTGTCAAAGGTACAAAAGAATATGAAAAACGGTTTGTCGACCTTGCAGGGACATAAAACCGACGTGTTGAAGGCACTAAAATAAAGTCATTGCGTAAAGGGTGCTGAGGTTGACCCAGGATACATTTAGCTTTCTTTACAATTTGCTCTTTATAAGTGGATTGTAAGTCTGTCAGTGGAACTCCTGTTATTTTAGAACTGAGGTTAACAATCCCTTGCAACTTGTTTTTATCCTTGACAGTCAAACTACCAAACCAGCAGATAAAAGAAATGGTAAGAAGACTTTTAATAAAAGAGCAATTAAAATTGTTTAAATAGTTTGGTTTACATTCAAAGAATTTAACCTTCTCAGCAAGTAAATCCTTTGCTGTGCTTTATTGGCAATGCTTTCTGTGTTCTCGGTAAACCTGAGTTTATTGTCAATTATAGTACCCAAGTATTTGTAGGTATTTGCAGACTAGAATAAGCAAATGTTTAAAGGGCACATCTCATGCAAAATTGACTTTCCAGAGTTTTCTACCTTGTAAGAGTGATGTCCGGGCCTTGTATATGTTACCAAAGGGGTTTCTAGATTGATTTAGCCCGTTTTTCACAAATTGCTGTGGATTTCTGGTATGCTCAGACAAAACAACGAATGAGCAGATGTCTAAAGTATGACGCGGCTGTCTAAAGTATGACGCATTTGACGTAGCCAGGACGGAATTCGCACACGCCCCCCTCCGCAGCAAACCCTCCCTTCTCACCACCCACCCACCCACCCTCCTCACCAGCCTCCACTCCGGCCTTACGCCCTCACAAACTCGTTTTCAACGTTCGATATATAGGCTGGTTCGCTGCTCTGCGTCTTTTTTATTTATTATTATTATGGATCCAAAATGTAGGGATGAACATGATCAATCGACATGATAAAATCTTATTTCAGACGCTACCAAACCGCTACGCACGGGTTTACGCCTGCCTTCCCCCTCCCGCTCAGAGATGGGCGGAGGAACAGCGGCTCAGTGAGAGCAGAGGGCAGAGCTTGTACTTTCTCAGGACGGGCGGGGGGATGAGCAATACACGGCCTTTCATAGTTCCGGGTCTGTGACTGTGCTCCACCAAATCAATATATTTTCAAAACTATAATGTAATGCATGTTGCAAACCTCACATTTTGCGTGTGTATATGCATAGAATACAATGTGAAAAGAGTTATTTTGCATGAGATCGGCCCGTTCCGTTTCGTCATCTTCCGCTTGTTCCGGGGTCGGGTCGCGGGGGCAACATCCTCAAACGGGCAGCCCAGGCCTCTCTCTTCCCGGCTGCATCCTCTAGCTCACCTGGAAGGATCCGAAGTCGTTCCCCGGCCAGCTGTGAGACATAGTCTCTCCAGCGGGTCCGGGGTCTGCACCGTGGTCTCCTCCCGGTGAGACGTGCCCGAAACACCTCGCCCGCGAGGCGCTCGGGGGGCATCCTGACCAGATGCCCGAACCACCTCATCTGGCTCCTCTCGACCTGGAGGAGGAGCAGCTCAACACCGAGCTCCTCCCGGATGGCAGAGCTCCTCACCTGATCTCTGAGTGAGAGCCCAGCCACCCTGCGGAGGAAGCTCATTTCGGCCGCTTGTACCCGCGATCTCATTCTTTCGGTCACCACCCACAGCTGGTGACCATAGGTGAGAGTTGGAACGTAGATCGACTTGTAAATCGAGAGCTTTGCTTTTCGGCTCAGCTCTCTCTTTACCACGGCGGACCGATGCAGCGTCCTAGTTATTGCTGATGCCGCACCGATCTGCCTGTCGATCTCCCGCTCCATCCATCCCCACTCGTGAACAAGACCCCGAGATACTTAAACTCCTCCACTTGGGGCAGGACCCTATCGTGACCCGCAGGGGGCATTCCACCCTTTTCCGGGCGAGGACCATGGTCTCGGATTTGGAGGCGCTAATTCCCATCCCGGCCGCTTCACACTCGGCAGCAAATCGATCCAGTGAGAGCTGGAGGTCATGGTCCGATGAAGCCAACAGGACCACATCATCCGCAAAAAGCAGAGATCCGATCCTGAGGTCACCAAACCGGATCCCTCCAACGCCTCGGCTGCGCCTAGATATTCTGTCCATAAAGGTGATGAACAGAATCGGTGACAAAGGGCAGCCTTGGTGGAGTGCAACTCTCACTGGAAATTGAATCGACATACTGCCGGCTATACGGACCAAGCTCTGGCTCCGGTCGTACAAAGATCGGACAGCCCGTACTAAGGGCTCCGAGACTCCGTACTCCCGGAGCATCCCCCACAGGAGTCCCCTAGGGACACGATCGAATGCCTTCTCCAGATCGACAAAACACATGTAGACTGGTTGGGCAAACTCCCATGACCCCTCCAGGATCCTGAATGGGATGGCCCCTTTAAACAATAAACTTAGACACATTGGATGCTC